>CM075198.1:23230080-23280080 GCA_037577475.1 Chaunax sp. Z400 | reverse complement strand
CATTGCAAAAGAGTTACGGCGAAGTCCAATCCATTCTTGCCTTCTTGTAAATCCAGCATTAAATGCAACTCATTCAGTTGTTTCTTTCCCTGTAAAAACTGTGGGTTTTTCATGGCATCACTGAACCAGCATGTCTACTCAGTGTCTACAATTAGCCAACATTTAGCTGCTGTTTGAACACATAGTTTCAACTGACTTCATCCTTTACACAGCATGTGTATAAGACATTGTATTGAAGTGTTATTATTACGTTATTAATTATTACGTGTCATATTTCATTAATACAGTAAACAGAAAATAACTTTGTCTACTTTTTGTGGCCTATGAGAAAGTCCCATGAATCCCTTAAAAAGCAGTCAGTTTGCTGAGTTGCTGAGTCAGGGAACAGTATAAAATTTGTGAAAAGTTGTCTTTGACAAATTCTTAAAGTTTTTCTTCTGAATTTATGAGAAGGCCCAAAAACAATGAAAGTATTTCTGTTTTCATGGAAAAACATTGGCCCAATCCCATTTCTTATTTTCACCCATACCCCTTAGCCTTGCCTCACCCCTTGAAACAGAGTGACAAAGGGTAGTGGGTGGAAAAAAAACAAGACCCTGATACATCATCAGTAGTCGTAGACGGCGTTATAATAGACGCAATGAGTTTTTTGGACAATGCCATCTTCATCATCAGCTGTAGTGATTTCTGTTGTGTGGGCTGTGTCTTACCCTGCCAGTGTACACTGATAAGTTACCCAGTGAAAAAAACATTGTCCAGATCACGTCAAAAATGTGTGATTTCCAGACATCTGGAATGTCCTCTGGACGTCCACATTTCATCTTTTTTGCATGTTATATCAACTTTATCAGTGTGGCCTGGAACCATGGCAGAATCTACCACTGAGGCCACCAGGGTCCGGACCTCGGTAGTTTTTCAGAGGTGTACATAATAAAAGTCGTGAAATAATTGCCTTCCGCATCAAAGCGCCTGCATCATCGTTCGCGTGTCTGTGTGTCGGTGCGGGGAGTGAATTATATTGCCTTTAGTAACTGTAACTCTTTGTTTAACACGGTGGTTCTCGAATTAAGTCAACCAACTGGACATGTAGCTGAATCCACCGAAGCACAACACAGGTCAGTGCTGAAGTTTACTAGTGGTCTGCTGGTAGTTCAGTGAGTCACAGACATCATCTGACTAATAGCTCATGTGTGGTCGCGCTAGTGGCCGTCCATCATGATGAAAGAAAGAGAGAAGGTGATGAAGATGATGAGAGAAGAGGAGCAGGTACTGCCCACTGTGACCAGGATAGGATCAGCATTATGTTCCTGTGTTGCTCAACATAAAGACTGACCTGATCACATTAATCAATGAAGGCCTGATTACCACAGATTTATGTTCTTTAATCATTACAATATAACAACAACACAAACCTATAGACTCAATATGACAACAACACAAACCTATAGACTCAATATGACAACAACATAAACCTATAGGCTCAATATGACAACAACACAAACCTATAGACTCAATATGACAACAACACAAACCTATAGGCTCAATATGACAACAACACAAACCTATAGACTCAATATGACAACAACACAAACCTATAGACTCAATATGACAACAACACAAACCTATAGACTCAATATGACAACAACACAAACCTATAGACTCAATATGACAACAACACAAACCTATAGACTCAATATGACAACAACACAAACCTATAGACTCAATATGACAACAACACAAACCTATAGACTCAATATGACAACAACACAAACCTATAGCATAATTATAGAGTCATAATATAGTATTATTGTCTGACTATATTATTGTGTAACACATTATGTTTATTTACTGTTTGAGGCACATTTCTGTAATTAAAATCCAAAATGATGCAAACTCAAACACAACGATGAAATAAATAAGGTGTATATAATTTTTCTTGATTATGTTTTTATATGTTTTGACAGGAGAGACCAGTCAGGAGTCACAGATGAAGGAAAGGCAGTGAATGTAGAGGGAGAGAGAGAACAAAGAGTAGAGGATGGATCATTCACTGCAACATTTAACCTGATTCTCATGCGTCACTGCTTGCAACATGGGAGACTCCATCTCCCATGTTGCCATGCTCCAGTCGCACTAGGTGTGAAATTCCTCTACCCTAACTCTCTGCTACCATTGGACAAGACCCACTGGAAACTACAGAGGGTCCAGTTGCTACCCTGTGACATCACCAAGGATATAAATTCCTGGAGATGAACTTCTTCCTGGCTTCCAGCTGCATCTCCATGTGAAGGGACCTCATCTCTTCTTTTCCTCCTGACACTCCTTCAAGGATCTCTGCTGCTCCATTCCTAGCTGCCCCTGGAGCAGGCCTCTCCTCTCGTCCTCTCCCAGCAGTGATTACAGCACGAAATGCATGGAGCACTCCACTACTGTTCCTGCAGAGGCTAAGGAACCAAAGGCCAACCGGTGCTTCTACGGCCACATCAGACCCGTTGCTTCCCTCCGCCACACTGTGAGAGCCAGCCAACTGCCCTGCTCTCAATGCCGTCCCGCCGAGGATCAGCTGCCGTCGGACCCACCAAAGAATAACAAGACGCCCCTTCAGGATCCGCAACTCAAGGAGCCGAACCGCCTCGAGAGGACAGACTAAAAGTAGCTTTATTGTTGTTGGAGTGTTTGTGTTACTGTGGGCTGACGGTTTAACAAACCAAACTGTGCTTCGCTGCTGCAATCCCCTCCTCTCTCTGTCTCTGTCTCTCTAGCCCCATTCAGACAGCGTTTTCATTCCGGGTCTGTTGTGCCTTTGCTCCGCTTCGACGTCTGTCTGAACGCAATGAAGGCGTAATGGGGTGTCAGTTTGTTCCACCTCTTTGACGCCTCAGGAAGTAGCACCAGCGCCGAAACAGGCGTCTGTCTGAATTGCATGCCCCGGCATTGCGCAACAGGTGTGACTATGTAGTAATATGTTCAGGTGTGCGGCCGACCCCGAGGATTTAACAATGCGGTAGCAACAGGTAGTCCTTTGACGAACAAGCACAGAAAATGACCGCTAAACTGGGGAGATAGTGAAATATATCAGCTTTTATGTTCGCTGTTGCCTCTTAATGCTGTGGAACGCCGGCAAACACTGTGAACGCACACACCGAGGTGGAGTTGTGACGCCTTGGTCTGGTGCAGTTTGAACACAATAAAGGCGTCATAGAGAAGGGAATTCTTTTTGGCGCTGTAGTGCAATGCCTGTCTGAAGATGGCTTCTCTCTCTGTCTTTTCCCTTCACTTGCTTATGGACACACACACACATGCTTGCTTGTATACAGTAGTTGATAGTTCTAGTAGTTGTAGGATATAATTAAGTTTAGTGATTGAAGTGTGTTAATTGCTAATACATATTGCCAATTTTAATAAACTCTGTCATACTTTGAGATAAGTTGTGTAATATTTTTGCATTAATGCTGTTTTAAAGGCTGTTTGTGAGAATCTGTGCGAGGACTCATCCCTTCACTGTTCACTCAGGGAATCTGGGATCTCTTCGATACAGATATGAGCACCTTTTGAGACACAGCGTTTGGTTAATTGTTCCCTGTGTCCAGGGTGGTGCCCCGACATTATTATTCATTTTAATAATTCTTAATCATTATTTTTCATAATCATTAATCGTATTTTAATGACCAAATGTGCTCCTATAATGATAACAGCTGTTCACAGCCGTAAATCAGTGGGGGGAAAAATGATGCAAAGGGTTTAGCGGAAACACAAAAGTGGCTTCCTGTTTTTGTTTCTTTTTAAAAATTGTTTGTGTTATCTCAGAGCTGTCTCGCCTGTCTGTACACACTGTCAAGGCTAATTTAATATGTAGCATTTTTAAGAGTCAGTGCCAAACATTTAACATAGTTGACATTGGTGCATAGTTTGTGTTATCTAATATTATTAGTGTATCATCTGGAACTTAGGATACTGATGTGGTGAAAGGCAATTGAGCAGTTTTCAGTGTTGATGTTCAAAGGATGATCCATTTGTTTAACGCTACTAATTACTATTATAACAAAGAATTTTGTTCAGGGGCTAGAATGCTTTAACTGTAACTTAACAACACCTGCAAATCTTGCTCATGCTTACTCCCAGTCATACTTCTCACCAGTGATGTGTAGCTGTACTCCAGGATGTTGTGACATCACTGTTTGGTATGATTACAGGTGCAACAAAGCACACTTCCACACACATCCGCCACAGCCTGAGGTGACACAGGCTTTAAACTTTAAATCAGAGATGGCTGTGACACACTGCTTTTCAGCCCGCTCTAAAAATACTGATGACTTAAAACATCCCACGACCCTGATCCAAAGCTCTCATTTTGTTTAGACCTAAAACGACAAAGTTACTCGGTAATCTGGAAACCACAATAGCAAGTATATTATCTATGTACATAGTATCCATGTAACATAGTCCATTTACATGTGTCTCTAAGCTCAAATAAATAAATAAATAATAAAATTGTCAAAACCTGTCAGAAAGGATGGGAGGCTGAGACTCAGAGGTAAGGACACAGGAACGTGTTGACTGCTGATGAATAAATAACATATTGAACTTATGATTAACAACTATTACCTGGGGTAAACATATTTGGGAATAATGTCTTTTACCACCCCCCTCAAATCATTTTGTTTATTTTCATAACCTTCTTTCAAACCCTTCAATAAATCACTTGAAATAGACTGAAGCCAGGAGCCAATAAGGTTTCCTTAATTGTAATCCTGTTTAGTCAGCTGATCCCATGATACCTAGCAGTTTTTGCATTGTATTTACATCTCATCTTTCCATCCTTCCATCCTAATCCTTTCCCTTTGAAACCTCCAAACATAGAACATCTGAAACAAGATTTATTGCCACAACAGCAGAATGATCTCTCACTCCTTCCTCCTTTGTCTCCTTTTCATTGCCCGTCCTCTTAGTTTGAGTTGGTGTTGTCATGGGAACCGTGCTGACATGGTGAGTGTTGAGTGAGATGAAGTGATCACTTCAGGTCAATGCCCCGAGTCTGGGACTGAGCCTTCTCCTTGGCCTAAAATAATGGACAGCATTGTGATAAATGTGATTAAAAGCTATTAGAAATTACACATATGAATTCATGGCATGGTTGTAAACATATTAAGGGGTTAAGCTGTTTACTAATGTGTACATCACCTGCATTAATGGATCTTTATCTTGACAGCACAGTTGACTTGCTGCAAAACCCACTCATTTCTGTTCATGGTAAACTAAATAGCACTCAGAGAGCACGTACCTTCACCAACACCATTACCACTAAAACCTGAACAATCTGAATTGTTTTCTCAAATAACTTTTCAGTAATTTCCTTCAGCATTCAGGTCTCTGAAAAAACAAATGGGCATGCTTGTAAGTGCTCACAATATGTGCATTCCATTTTGTATCGCCGTGAAGAGATCATCAGCTGTGATATCGTTGCACCCATGGCACAGCACACACCATGGTGATGTGACCATGGAGATGTTACTTAATCATCAATAGTTTAAGAGTTATAAACAAATACGTGGTTTTCCAAATGGCAGATCCAATTAATTTTTTTTGTCTAAATTAAACTTATTGCCTTTCACAGATGCATAACATCCATTTGCATTATCTCAGCAACACTGGCTACATTCACACTGCAGGCCAAAGGGGCCCAAATCTGATTGTTTTTTGCTCATATGTTGTTTTTTCAGGACAGTGTGAACAACATAAAATACGCTGAATCTGATCTAATCAATTCTGATTTGGGCCACTTGCTTCAATCTAATCCTGTTTTTGCCTTTTCACCACAGCCTAAAAAGTTGCCTATGTTGACCATTACCACACTACTGTTACTACTGCCACTACAGCAATGCAAGTAATGAATGCATGCACCACTATTTTAGTCATTTTGATAATGAACAGGCATGATGTTCATCAGCGTCTTTGTTGTAAATGTGGGGTCATGGTGCAGATCTGTTCACACTGATGTCAGATTAATTTTCTTTCAAATCAGAACTGTCTATTTCATTCAGTGTGTACGTAGCCATTTTAGTGGCAGTGCAATGTTGCTACACTTTGACCCCTCAAAATATTTATATTAATCACTCAGATGCAATTGCACATAGAGGTGGAACATCATGAGTGGGCCATGCATTTTTTCATTTCAATTAGCCTATTGTTACATATGTATCATAATGTTGTTGAAGAAGACAAACAAAAGACAACCAATAAACAAACAGGCAATTGAAGATTTTACACACTTTAATAATTCACGAGTTTAATCCATCACTATTTGGGAAACCTTAAAAGCCTTTTTGAGAGGCAAATGTATTTCTTACTCCGCCTACCACAACAAGGAAGGCAGAAAGATACCAAAAGATGTGATTGATAAGATTGTTGACATTGATAAGAAGCACGCAATAAATCCCACCCCAGAACTGTTCCAACAAAGAGCGAACCTCTAAACACAAATCAATCTTTCCTCCACAGAGCAGACGATAATGAGATTAAAGGGCACACTCTATGAATACGGTGATAAAATCAAGCCTTTTACTCTCTTTTTGTTGGAGGTCTAAGGTCTATGGATGTCCTGAAATGTACAAATATGAGTGTACTTACTCTACATTCATTTGAAAATTCTAACACCACTTAAAATATAGAGTTTTGTTCCTCCATTATATTCATGCTCCATGACCGAAATCATATTTATCATGGTTTTTATTCATCATATCATATAGTACATTTTGATAATGCTACTCTTCTGCGAGCGTATGACTCTAAAATATTAAATGACCCTTCTGCAGTCTGAGGGCACTTTTTTAAATGTTTATGTATCTTCTTAAATTCACCCTCAAATTCAAATCTCTTGTGAAAAAACACCTTTACTCATATGGACAAAATGTTTTGGTTCTTGAACTGGGTTGACCAATGTCTTCAGTTCATAGAAAAATTTAGTAAAATAGTAGATAAATTGTATATTAAATGTCTAAAATGACATTTTGTAATATTGTGTTTTTCTGTCACTTGACTAAGACCGAATTGGACTGAAAAATGACTACACACTCAATATAAAGCGTCATGGAATGTATGCAATTGAATAAACGTTACTACAGGTTGTTTTTTTAACAACCTGTTTTCAATTAAATATTTATTATGAATAAAAATCAAAAAAACACACATGAATTCACCATTTACGCATGAGATGGCAGATGATGAGCGTCTTCAACTCTCCTCTCTGCATCCTACAGGTGTAAGTCACATTCAGTCTTGTGAGAATAAAAGTATACAGAATACAACATTTAAACTACATTTCTACATTACTGTATCACAAATATTATAATAGAAACATGATCTACAGACCTCTGGGGATTAATTAACACACTTCATCATCATCATCATCTCCAGTTCGGCAGTGTGAACCAATGGAAATGATGGATTTGTTATTAATAACTGTCCTGTCTCTTAGAAATTACATTTATATAGAACTAATTTTGAACAGTAAATATCTTAATCAAGAAACGTAATGCCGATCAATAATGTTTTCTCAGGACATAATGAGCTATGGTTATAAATTAACATAGATGGCAAGTTCCTCAAGGTTTATATAGGTTTATATCCAATAATGGATCTAAACCTTTTTTTCTGATGTCAGAGTCCGGCCATCTATCCCCAACCTTCTTGCATCTCCAGTGTGGAGATCATTTATGAAATTGCTGTCCATATTAAGCGCAAGTTCCTGGGACTGCTTCACAATAAAAGCCCTATGAAGGGTTTTATTGTGAAGTAGCAGCAGTCGGCAATGTTGTGTTACCATTTCTTGTAACGTCATCTGCTTTGACATGGCAGTGATAGTTGGCTGTTAGATCAGATCAGTTTTAAAACAGCAGCAGTGGCTTACATACTGCAACGTTTGATGAAACCAAGATGCATGTATTCCTGTCTGACAGGACCTACTCTGCTGACATCCGAACAGAGCCTGACACCATGGACTATGATGACATCGTGCAAGAACTTCCTCACACTTATTCTCCACCTTTCAACCCCTATAGAGAGAGTATGTATAGCTCATGCATGAACACACACACACACACACAAGCACAGTCAGACAGAGACAGAGTTAAGTCAAGTCAATTTTATTTGTATAGCACCAAATCACAACAAAAGTTCTCTCAAGGCACTTTCCAAGAAGAGCAGGTCTAGACCCACTCTTTACTCTACAGAGACCCAACAATCCTCCAAGAACACGGAAACAGTGGACAGGAAAAACTGCCTTTTAACAGGTAGAAACCTCGAGCAAATCCAAGACTCATGGTGGGCGGAGCCTCTGCTTTGACCAGCTGGGGTGAGAGACAGATTGGGAGATAGAGTGATAGAGATAGAGAGATGGGGAGAGCGAGTGATAGAGAGAGAGAGAAAGATTGGCAGATAGAGTTAGAGAGATAGAGAGAGAGAAAGATTGGGAGATAGAGTGATAGAGATAGAGAGACAGGGAGATGGGGAGATGGATGGGGAGAGGGAGTGAGGAACAGGGACACGGACATGTTCAACCACAATAACAATAACAGCGATTAGAATGATCACAATTTGTAGTGTTTCTAATAGCTACAACAATAACAACAATGATAATAAGAATGATGATAATAATAATGACAATGATAATAACAGTAATAATAGTGTTGATAAAAATGATGGTGATGATGATGTCAGTGGGTGTCGACCATGATCCCAGCAGTAGATCGGTCCACGGATGAGAAATCACAAAGACTCCAGGGAAGAAGTCAAGTTAGTAACATGAATTAATGAGACATGAAAGTGTGGAGAGGGAGAGAGAGAGAGGTACTCAATGCACCTCTAGAGAGAGAGAGAGAGAGAGAGAGAGAGAGAGAGAGGTACTCAGTGCACCTCTAGAGAGAGAGAGGGAGAGAGAGAGAGAGGTACTCAATGCACCTCTAGAGAGAGAGAGGGAGAGAGAGAGAGGTACTCAATGCACCTCTAGAGAGAGAGAGAGAGAGAGAGAGAGAGAGGTACTCAATGCACTTCTAGAGAGAGAGAGAGAGAGAGAGAGGTACTCAATGCACCTCTAGAGAGAGAGAGAGAGAGGTACTCAGTGCACCTCTATAGAGAGAGAGAGAGAGAGAGAGAGAGAGATGTACTCAATGCACCTCTATAGAGAGAGAGAGAGAGAGAGGTACTCAATGCACCTTTAGAGAGAGAGAAAGAGGTACTCAGTGCACCTCTAGAGAGAGAGAAAGAGGTACTCAGTGCACCTCTAGAGAGAGAGAAAGAGGTACTCAGTGCACCTCTAGAGAGAGAGAGAGAGAGAGAGAGAGAGGTACTCAATGCACCTCTAGAGAGAGAGAGAGAGGTACTCAGTGCACCTCCATAGAGAGAGAGAGAGAGAGAGAGAGGTACTCAGTGCACCTCTAGAGAGAGAGAGAGAGAGAGAGGTACTCAATGCACCTCTAGAGAGAGAGAGGTACTCAGTGCACTTCTATAGAGAGAGAGAGAGAGAGAGGTACTCAATGCACCTCTAGAGAGAGAGAGAGGTACTCAGTGCACCTCTATAGAGAGAGAGAGAGAGAGAGAGAGAGAGAGGTACTCAATGCACTTCTAGAGAGAGAGAGAGAGGTACTCAGTGCACCTCTATAGAGAGAGAGAGAGAGAGAGAGAGAGAGGTACTCAGTGCACCTCTATAGAGAGAGAGAGAGAGAGAGAGAGAGGTACTCAATGCACCTCTAGAGAGAGAGAGAGGTACTCAGTGCACCTCTATAGAGAAAGAGAGAGAGAGAGAGAGAGAGAGGTACTCAGTGCACCTCTATAGAGAAAGAGAGTGAGAGAGAGAGAGAGAGAGAGAGAGGTACTCAGTGCACCTCTATAGAGAAAGAGAGTGAGAGAGAGAGAGAGGTACTCAATGCACCTCTAGAGAGAGAGAGAGAGAGAGAGAGGTACTCAATGCACCTCTAGAGAGAGAGAGAGAGAGAGAGGTACTCAGTGCACCTCTATAGAGAGAGAGAGAGAGAGAGAGAGAGAGAGAGAGAGAGAGAGGTACTCAGTGCACCTCTATAGAGAAAAGATTTTTGACAGTGGAGGACTGATTTGTAATGGAATAGAAGAGTTAATAGGTAAACTTAAATAAGTTTTGAAAGGAATTTTACTGGTAGAGTATTTTCATATTGTTGTGTTAGTACCTCAACTTTTACTGATGTAACATAAAAACACCTCCACTCCACACAAAATTCCAGCAAAATCCATTGACAAACTTTCAAAATATCGTACTGGAAAAAAAACAGAAAAAACAACAACATGGATGATCACATAACCTCCTCAGAATCTCCTTCTTTTTGTGTGTTATTTTTGTACTAGTAAAATCTTTGTTTTTTTTGTGCATGTGATAATATTTCAGCACCTACCTAACTGTAGGATATAACTTATTAAATGATTTTTAAAACGTTGATACCATTATAATTGAGTAACACATTATATCATATGTAAGCCTGACAGGCAGTGTCATTATCACAGCTGATTTGTCCTCTCCTCAGGTAACATCAGTGCAGTGAAATTCACTGTGGAGACTGTAAATGAGAGCAGAGTAATTATCAACATCACAGATCCTCTGACCGGCCTCCATCGGCGTGGGAAGCAGCTCAGCATCAGAGACATTCTCAAAAATGACCTCAAGTATAAGATTAGCTATTACAAGTCTGGAAGTACAGGCAAGGTACTGTATCCAGCTGTCAGCACTGACACTGGTAGGAAGCTCAGACATACAAACACAGCTAAAACATAGTGAAAACACTTTCAAAATAAAATACCGACAAGAGAAACAGGAGAATGATCAATGAAAGTAGTTTTACATGTTTAACATGTTAGATTTATATATATATATATATATATATATATATATATATATATATAAACCATTAAATATTTGTCTCAAATAAATGGATTCAAGTTGATAAATTTTTAGTCAAAAGCTTTCCCAGAAATAGTACGTAGTGTAAGCTATTCCCAAACTTCACATCAAGGATTCTAAAGTGACACAAATTCGACCATGACCCCTCATTTGATTAGATTATGTCTCAGTGTCCTCCATCTCATATGAATTTAGCCTTTAGATGTTTTGTTATGTTTTATTGCAGAAAGTGTATAAGAAGACAAAATAAAATTACAGAGTAGTATTTCTTTTCTTTCAACATAATATAGCTGTATATATGTTACAACCATTTTAACACAACATTTTCTCAGCGAGGTCAGTTTCTGCATATAATACATTTCCCCTACAGTTCCTATCCTGTCACCATTTTAGCCATTTCTTAGTGATTGTTTTTTGATAGGTGCAAGTAATACTTAGTTTTAAGGAAGTCTCAAAATCTCCAAACCCTGTATTAATTTTGCTTCTGTTGCTTCTGTTGGATTACTAGACATTTCCAAAATATGCTTAAGTCTGTATATGATAGATGAATGCGGAAGAATCAAGAATATTGTGTAGTTGTTAACTAAAACTGCTAATTTGATGAAGTTATTTCTTATTCTTTCCCGGTAGAGAGACGTCATATCTGACTCCAGTATAGCAGAGGTGTTGAAACTGGATGCAGGAGAGAGTTACTGCTTCATGGTGGCAGCTTTCATCCCCTCCAGACCCCAAAACACACAGCATGGAGCCTGGAGTGTACAGCTGTGTACAAAAAGAGACAGTAATGTCCTGCAAGGTACTCACACTCTGTATAAATACACGATGATATGCAGCACTTATTAGGACACATTCAATACTGATAATACAGAGATCGAAGAATGAAGTAAATCTTTGACACATTATCATTCATGCAATGCATAAGACAGCAAAGATTCAAATGCTGGAGGCGTTGGAGGTGCCATCCAGATTCTGGGACATCTCAAGCATTTGTTTCTGTATGTTGAAAATGCGCATTTTGAGGCATCGTGGGGAATTTAGAAATACAGAGGTCGTGAGTCCTGCTTGGGGCTATAATAATAATAATAATATTCATTTTCTGTAATTACTTATCCTGTGTCGGGTCGCGGAGGGGCTGGAGCCTATCCCAGTTTATCACAGGACCACATAAAAGACAAACAACCATTCACACCAGTCAAAATAGAGTCACCAGTTCATCTCTTCTGCATATTTTTGGTGGTGGGAGGAAACCGGAGAACCCGGAGGGAACCCACACAGACAAGGGGAGAACATGTAAACTCCACACAGAAAAGTCTCAGGTCCACAGGTGGATTTGAAGCCCGGACCTTCTTGGTGTGAGGCAACAGCGCTACCCAGTGGCGGATCTCGAATTTTTCTAAATCAGGGGCCATAGAGGGGCCATATTTTTTTTACAGAGGGGCCAACTATATGTCCAACATTCATACACGTTTCCTTATTCAGTAAGATGTATACACAGAATATTTCACCAGTCATTCATTGTTTGCTGTTGGCTCCATAGCTTTTGGTAAAGACACACATAATTGAATATATTATGCAAATTGTGCCTTTTTCAAGCACATTGTGTTCATCAAAAAAGTTTAGCAATTATTGAATTTTAAACTAGGATGCATAAATAAATTTAAAACATAAGACACTTTTTTCCAATTATGTTTCAGATTTCAGCTGGGGTCAATGCCCCTCTGGCCCCGCCCCTGGATCCGCCCCTGGCGCTACCCACTACACCACCGTGCCGCCATAATAATAATAATAAGACAGCAGCTTCATAGTACAGCCCTCAAGTGATACTAAAACATGGACGTTCACGTGGAAACATTGCTCTCCAGAACTATAGTGTGTGATTAAAGTGTCAAACTGTGACTCTCATTGTCCCTCCAGAGTTGAGTCTTGGAGCGTTGGTTGGTGTTGTCTTCATCCTGATTACAGTCCTCATCATCATCGCTACTGTGACGGTCCTCTGCTGCAGATGCTACCGACAAAGAAACCAAGGCCTTGTCACATCGCAAACATCAGCACCTATTTAGTGTGTGTGTGTGTGTGTGTGTGTGTGTGTGTGTGTGTGTGTGTGTGTGTGTGTGTGTGTGTGTGTGTGTGTGTGTGTGTGTGTCTGTGTGTGTGTGTGTGTCTGTGTGTGTGTGTGTGTGTGTGTGTGTGTGTGTGTGTCTGTGTGTGTGTGTGTGTGTGTCTGTGTGTGTGTGTGTGTCTGTGTGTGTGTCTGTGTGTGTGTGTGTGTGTGTGTGTCTGTGTGTGTGTGTGTGTGTGTGTGTGTCTGTGTGTGTGTGTGTGTGTGTGTCTGTGTGTGTGTGTGTGTGTGTGTGTGTGTGTCTGTGTGTGTGTGTGTGTGTCTGTGTGTGTGTGTGTGTGTGTGTGTGTGTGTGTGTGTCTGTGTGTGTGTGTGTGTGTCTGTGTGTGTGTGTGTGTCTGTGTGTGTGTCTGTGTGTGTGTGTGTGTGTCTGTGTGTGTGTGTGTCTGTGTGTGTGTGTGTGTGTGTCTGTCTGTGTGTGTGTGTGTGTGTGTGTGTGTGTGTGTGTGTGTGTGTGTGTGTGTGTCTGTGTGTGTGTGTGTGTGTGTGTGTGTGTTAGGGGTTGCAGGTGTCTTTCAAATATAGGGAGCAGACCTCTGTTTCTTTACAGTGTGCTCATTATTTTCTACTCTGTTCTTCAGGTCATGCTATCTGTATTTTAGGCACCACCTGTGCATTTCTGGCATTTATTTCATGTGTTTGAAAGGCCAATGTGGACATTAGTACATCAACAATCATGTACAGCATTGTTTTATAAAATCATAAAAAAAGCAAATAAGGAAGGTTTGAAATTTGATTTGTCTAGCAGCTGTATGTCTATACAGAAAGATTAGTTGGGTGTGAAATTTATGTTTGCTATGGTGATTGGAAATGGGCGTGCCAAAATTGACACACTCGTCAAAGGTGGTGCTACTTATGATCTCATATGGTTTACAGCAGTGGTTCCCAAACTTTTTTTCTTGGGACCCACATTTTTAAAATGACAAACCATCACGACCCAAATCACAATAGATCTTATCTATAAATTGCTAGATTTAACAAGTTGTGCATAAATGAACATTTCTGACCATTTTTACTGCATCATCATATTATCTTGAATAGGTAAACCAGCCATTTCAAAGTGATGTACATTTAAATTACAACTACATTGTATGCTTATTGAAAATATATACTGTACATATTTTAAACACTTTATAGATCCGATCAAATAATGAATTTAGGAGGGTTGTGGTATCTCATTGTTTTTATCTCCTCTTATCACAATATAAACATTTTAAGTAGGCTACTTTACAACTGAGAAAATGCATTGAGTCTGAATAAACAGCCACTCATGTTCATGTTCATATTTTTATTTTTATTTAAGAACTTAAGTGCATTTTAAATCAAATGGGCACACATCAGGTAAACAACACACATTTTAACTACTTTATATGAGACAAATTAAGTGCATTTTGTTGTAATTAACAGACTCATATTTCCCTCTCATCATTAAATCAAACAGAATATTGCTTGTTCTTTGTGTTCCGGTCAGGTGTACAAGAGGAGATCAGGTGTAGCATTTAGTCTCTGGGCGGTAGCTAAGCTAACATTACCTGCAGCAGTCTGGTCCTTAGCTGGGTCTTGTCCCTGGTCTCTGGCTATGCCTTTCTTTTTTATTAGCCAGGCATCCATGTTTGTGACCACCTGCAAAATCTGTTCATTACTTTGGTGGAAACTATGGTGGACACCTGGGTACAAACCCAAACAAGTTCTGAACAAGGCACCGCCTGACTGGCAGAACTCCATATGTGGTGGAGCTATAAACACGCCCCCTCATGTGGCTAAAAGATGTACTGCAGATATAAATCTAGAATAATAGTCAAATAGAATCATAACTATTTTATGTGGCGACCCAAATATAATTTCTGGCGACCCACATGTGGGTCGTGACCCAGACTTTGAGAACCACTGCTTTACAGGATTGGTTGTGGTAAAGTGGCTCCACAGCGCCCCCTGGAAAACTTCAAATAAGCATGTCCGAGTCTGTTTAACCTGCATGTATGAAATTTGGTAGACGTGTATCATATCCAGATCTACGAAAGAGCCTCTTGAACCCATGATGTAAACCGAACAGGAAGTCCGCCATTTTGAATTTGGCGTTAATTTTTCTGCGATTTGCAGGTGTTGTTCTTTAAAGAACTCCTCCATTCGCCATGAAACAAGAAGTTTGACCACTGTCAATGGTCCAATCTGGCCCAAACTTGACATGTCGGATTAAAGTCCCACCCTGAAGACATCTACACAACAATATTGAGTAACAGTGATAGCGCCACCTGCTGGCAAATGCAAAAATGTCTCGTGTGATTTTCTTAACATTTTCATGGTCTAGCCTTCACATGATATGATCAAAGACGAGTAAAACATATTAGGTGGTGTCTAGCGCCACATAGTGGACAAAATAAGGTAAATCACAATCCCTCCATCACAGTCCATAATGCATGCAGATACAGAGCCTTGCATTTATCCAGCTGTGCAGTAGTGAGGCTGAAGTTGGCGCATGGTCCCACGGGCACACGCCCCGACTGGCGCCGGGGTGCGAGGGCCCATTCAACGCTGCTTGCAGCTTTACTTTCTTTTGTTTTGCTTTGATTACTTAAGATATAACATTATTAACGTTAACAATGACATTAAACACTGAAAGTCTCTCACTTGGGTGCTGGCAGAGCATTCTGAAAGCGAAGTACAGCACTTCACCTGTTTCTGGGGTGCTAAAAGTTCTCTCAATTACATCAAGGCATACTTTAGGAGTTGTTTCTGGATCAACAATATTTTTTTTTCAGTGTATAAGCACTGAATGCTGGAGGCCATAGTCTCCAGCTCCTTTTGGTGTGTCCTGAGTTGACACACATCCTCTGACAAATACTTTGAGGTTGTTGCAGCTGGACATAAACCTCCAGCTTGGACCTGAGATCCTTGCTGATGTAGTGGTTCCCATGTGAACATGTTTACTCAAGCAAGCCACCGCAGAACCCAAGAAAGCCTTTCCAGAGCCTACTCAAGTCGTGACACCAGCCCCTGCATCTGGACCCTGTATCTCTCTCTGCTCTTGTTCTGTTTCCACCCTCCTCTTCTTGCCTTTGCAGGACTTCTCTGATGGTAATCAATTCATTCTGAACATAAGCAATTTCCGCTCTTAGTAGGTTCAATGTCACCTCATATCTGCGCGTAACCAGTTGCACTGCTTCATTCATATTGTTCTTATATTGGCTGATCTTGAGGAAAACAACTTTCTCATCTTCCATGTTGACAGGCTCAACATTTTCCACGTGGGAGTCTGATTTAACGTTCAAATTGTTGTATTTTATCAAAGCCCTGTGCCCATATTAGAAGCCACATCTCGCTGCTTATGGGTCTCCAGCTCCCGTTGGGGTGTCCTGAGTTGCCAGACATCCTCTGACAAATCAGCTGTGCTCCTTTGAATTCGAGGTTGTTGCAGCTGCTCATAAACCTCCAGCTTGGACCTGAGATCCTTGCTGATGGCAAACTCTAAACTCAACCTGGAAGCAAACTCATTTTGGGCTGCCACCATCTGATTACAGAGTTCCTTGTTTGTGTTCTGTGCTTTTACTGCAGAGTTGTACTGTTGAATTATTGTGTTTTAAAAGTCTGCATTTATTCTTAATTGGGTAGATAGCTTTGTAGCAGTGAGCCTCTCCTGTTGAGATGCAATTTCTTCCTCCAGGTTTCCTGGGCCATAAGTGTCTTTTATAGCTCTACCCTGGAGCAGGTCAAGGGCCCCACACAGGGTCTCAATGTGGTGTTTAATCCTGCCTCTTTCTTTAGAAGGACACCACATAAGGCTCATCTTGCTAGTCTCTAGTTCTCTACAGACTTGCATCTCAAAGCCTCTGAGATAGGACTTCACACGAAAGTTTAGGTTTGCATTTTTTGCTGGAAGCATTATTCCTTGTTGCAGTTGTTTTCTGGTAACAGTGTTCACTGAAGAAAACATTATTTACTTTCACTCAACTAAGTCACTGACAACTGAGTGAAATGGGTATAAAGCGTTTTATTTTCTTCTTCTTGATGACACTCTTGCCAAGACCTTGGCAGAACTACCACAGAACTTCCCCAGTTAATTACTTACATCAAGACAGCATTTATCCCTGAAATGTTCTGTTTAAATAGACCAACTTGTACAGATGCAAACAGACAGAGGGTAGTAAAACAAACACCATCTAAATTTGTATTTTGGAAATTTTCTTTCCATTGGAGTGAAAGAAGACATGGAAGCAAAACAGTGGAAAATTTAAAAATTGACCAGTATTTGAAAAAAAAATGTTTTTACCTGTGGTGCCTGCCTTAAACAGTAACTGCATCATTTTGATTGTAGGCTCCTCATCTAATAATTATTCATTCTACTAGTTTGTTGTACGCTGGTAGATCTTTATCAATACATGATGCAGACAGCCCTCCCTCAAATGTGAAAGGAGGGACTTGTAGGTCCTTTTCACCATCAGTTATTGTGTGTGTGTTTTCAGTTTTGTGTAAAGATTTTTTGATTTAAAGTGTTATTTTGTTGTTGTTGTTGCCTGCTCTTGTTATAAAGCTAGTGAATACTAAAGAAGACCATTGTCTCTGTGTGAACCGATTGTTTTGTAGAAATCTGTTGAGTATTAAACAATTGTGTGAGTGTGAGGGTATTAAAATAATTTGGTTAATAAGTCAGAGATGTGCTTCTATATTAAACTTTTTGTTTTAAAACTTTTTATAGATTATTACAACAATTGACCTTTTACTCACTTGAGCCCCTGCCCCCCAAAATGTCTGTTCACGTCCCTGCTCTCCTCCCTCAGACTACCATCCTGGCTGACACTTTTGATGGAGGGTCGTGATTGGCTCAGATTCCAGAGCTTCCATTGGAGGATGAGGATGTTCAGATGATACACTGAAGTTCCCTTCATTAAACTCAATCATACTGAAGAAAACATTCAGGATAAAGATAAAATGCACAAAATGAAGATCTAGGCCTACATATTGCATTAACATGACGTTTTTATTGCTATATGAAGCTCAGGGGTTAAATGTTACTGTAATTTCATGTACTGTACTTGTACTTTACGTGAGTATTTCCATTTCTTACGGTTTTATACAGACGCCGGTGCTGAAAAATCTGTGTTCCAGAAACAAAGAGGAGCTAGAGGCCGGCTTCATCACAGCAGGCTGGGACAGAAAGAAAGGATCACAGGTAGGAAGAGGTGGCAGTCAAACATCAGAGAAGCAGTAATGAGGATAGAACACAGTAAGCCCACATAGCTGCATACAGCTGCATGACTGAGATTCTCCATCCTTCTGCAGGTGTACGTCATGTCTCTAGGTGGGATGTTAACCAGTCAGCCTGTTACCATCGCTGGTTCAGGCAAAGCTTTACAACAGCAGCCAGCATTCACCCATTCACACCAACATTCATACAGTCGTACCATACAAGGCTCCACCTGCTCATCAGGAGCAGGAACCATTCACACAATCACTCACACACCAGTGGAACAGATACTGGGAGCAAACTGGGTTCACTATCTTGCCCAAGGACACTTGGACACGTGGACTGCAGGAGCTGGGGATGGAACCACCGACCTTCTGATAAGTGGACGACCGCTCTACCACTGAGCCACAGCCGCCCCGCCCCAGTTCAGAAAGTTAAGTTTATGTTCTTACATGTTCAATATCTGAGGATCTGCAGTGTTGCATGTACCTCTTTTAGAGAAGATTAAGGGGAAAATTAAATGAAATCAGCTGTTAGATCAGACTGAATGTTTCTGGTGACCCTGGACTTGCAGTTAGCAGCTGTATAAATATTACAAAATGAGTATCTGTGCTTTCACAACAACACCTTTCCCTCCTTGTTCTCCTGTCCTCCTCATCTGTCCTACATCTGCTTCATCCCTCTGTCCCTGTGCCCACAGCTCTTGCTCTGGTCATGGGCAGAGACAACGTCAGCAGGGGCGTGGCTCACCTGGTGGTCGTCATGGAAACGGGGGTGGAGCATTAGCTGGTACCTGATGACAAGCTGCCCATGTTCCATGATGAGTGATGCCTTTGAAGAACCAATGAATTTAGTTTTTTTTTCATTGAGGAGTAATTGATTGGAATCTACAGCCACTCTTTTAATGCTAATTTTCTGTCAGACTGAATGAGGTAGTAAAAAACAACAATGAGGATTACCGGGTGCTCACAGTTATGAAAGTGTAAACTCCAGGTGAAGCCAGGTGCTCTAGAAGTTAAAATGGTTACCTGTAGAAAAAGGAAAGCCTCTCGGCTTACTTCAGGCACACCAGCATCGAGACAAGGATTTAGTTCAAATGCCTTTATTAATTAGGGCATATCTATGGAAAAATCTCAGTGTCTCAAAATGAGGAAAACGCCGACCGGTTTCAACCCTCAACAGGTCTTCTTCAGGGCGTGACTGGAAAGAGGTGTAAACCTGAGTGGAAGGCAGAGGTTCCTTATATAGACATATGATAGTCAAGAACGCTCAGTCAGCATGTCACACAATAGATAAACAACAATACATGATGTGATATTGAGATCAATTATAAACACAGCTATAAATATGAAACATTTACAATAACTCCCATCACTTATATCACTTCCTGGTTACACTTATAACAATAATAAAAGCCTCAATGACATCAGCAACAATGACAAGAATTCTTCAGTTTACAAAAACGCTGTGAAATCTATGTGTTCATGAAGGCCTGGATACACCAGAGCATTGAATTTAAAATCCAATAAGTCTCTCTGGAGTCATTTATTCAGACCATCACCCCTCTGACTGACTGCTCCACAAACTCAATGCCCTCCACTTTCAAAAGGCTCTCGTTACCCTTATGACACATATGGACGTGACGTGTCATAGGATGATCTACATGATTGTTTTTAATGCCATGTTTGTGTCTCCACTCTGTCTTTTAACCTCCTCTTGGTGCGTCCAATACAAAAACATTCACATGGTCCAGTGAGGCGGAATGCCATTTCCTAACAATCTGACACTTTAAGGGAGAATAAAAATGGAGGCTGCCTCATCAATGCAGCTCAGCTAAAGGCTGAGCAGGTTGTAGCGTTTCTGTTCATTTTCACATTTTAGTGGCCCCACTTTTCCTTCACCTTCCCATGATGCTCTGCTGGTTACACTTAAGTTTACAGTACATTCCTGTAAATAATGGCGTTCTCTTAAAGTGCTGTAGTCCTGTATTATTTCTCCCAGACTGCATTGCAGTTTACTGCAGGTCACTGTATGACATAAACACAGAATAGTGTTCAGATTTGACTGTAAATTGACATCAGTTTCACAGCACAGCTCATTCCTGCTGCTATGTGTAATTAATTATAGGCTGAATGTAAGTACTTCTTTTATTCTCATTGCAGACAAACATCATTGCCATCCAGTTTAATGGAGGGGTCGTGTTGGGGTCTGATTCCAGTGTCTGCAGGGTAAGTTAGTGCGAGCATGTGAGTCTTTATTAAGACCCCACTGATCCTTAAGCATCTCAAGTTTCATCCTCTTTCTACCTCTGAAGATTTCCTTACAAACACTTTTCTCTTGGTATCATGTCCCTCCATCCAGGGACTCAGTGGTGAGCAGGGTGATGAACAAGCTGTCTCACTCCATGACAGGATCTACTGCGCTCTGTCCGGCTCTGCAGCAGACGCTCAGAGCATCGCTGAGATTGTCACCTACCAGCTAGATGTTCACAGGTAAATGTTGGCCTTCAGACCATTTGATCAAATACCACATAATGGCAAAGTAGTCCAGATCTGATGGGAGGTGCCTGACTCCAACCATGAGTGCATAAAAACAGCCCATAACATGAAATAGGATTTATATTAGTCAAAATGTATGTGCTCATATCATTGGTCAGATAATATTGTTCCTTAATGGTGTGAAGGTTATTCCTGAAGCCTTCTCATCCAGCCACAAATAACTGAATGAAAGACAAAAAAATGTCCCTGAAATATTAACAGTGAGGGAAAGATTTCAACTTTAAGAGTCTAAAGATGTTTAACACTCATCACAAAGCTATTTCAGCCACTGGCAGCTGAAATCTAAACATATCAGTTTTGTATTGCCTTCAAAAGTGTCCATTCATCTAAAGCACAGAGCACAGCTTTTGTCTCTCTTTCTTTGTATGGGAGACTCATGTTACATTTACAGCTGGATTTATTGGAAAACACTGACAAAAGTCCTCCCATCCACAACAACACAACATTCTCCAAGAAGATAAGCTTTACAAGTAAATACAAATAAATATTTATGAAAAATAGATGTGTAAAAACAGTCATAAATTAATTAAAATCAGAGGTGTGCAGCTTTGTCATCATACTATTCTTCCTCTCTATAGATTCAGAATGAAGTTTCTGAATACTTTCCCATTTTAAGGCCATTATATGTTTGATATGTGATAGACAGAAATGTTGAAAAGGTTTGTTTCCTTAGATTTACTGAAATATCTCAATGGTATAGAGTTAAGGTCAGATTTACCCAAACATGATCCCAAAAAAGTTGTGACTCTGTGTGAATAAGATAAAATAAGATAGAATGGGATCATTTGCTCATCCTTTTGACATATACTCAGCTGAAAACAGAATAAAGACAAAGTATTTCATGTTTTAAAAATATGCTTATTGTGAAGTTGATGCCAGCAATATGTTTCAAACCAGTTGGGACAGAGTCAACAAAAGACTGGAGAAGTTGTTTAATGCTCCAAAACACCTGATTGGACCATTCCACAGGTAAAGAGGTTCATTGGTAGCAGCTGATAGGATCATGACTGAGTATGAAAGGGGCGTCGTCCAATGGCTCAGTCGTTCACAAGCAAAGATGAGACGAGGTTCACTCTGTGAAACACATGATTGTATAAAAGATATTACTACATGGGATCTGGAAGACTTTGGAAAACTGTTGTCCATAAACACTGTTTGTTTGCAGATGATTGAATTTTGTTTTTATTGACATTTTACTTCTGTCCAAATCTGGGTTGTATGTAATAAACATATTTTGTCTTCTTCTGTCCGTATTGAGATCGGTGAGGACCCCCAGGTTCACTCAGCTGCCTCTCTGGTGAGGAACATCTCATGGTGGCTGGCTGGGACAGAAGAGAAGGAGGACAGGTCAGAGATCACTTGGAGTTGACTGCTGTCTCTAGGGAAGAGAACCAAGCTGTAAATGAGAAAGACCACTGGGAAAAATAATGTCAGGACTATCAAAATGAATGTTTCTGCTACTTCTGCTGAGGTGACTTTCAGATTGCTTTATGCAGTAGGTTAGAAGCTGCTAGCGCTGTTTCTTATTGATGCTCTGAATGAAAGATCTGATCCAGCCAACACACTTGATCTTCTAGGTGATCATTGTGATTTGTCTTGTTCCTCTCTGGTCCTGTGCCCTTTGACCTCTCCCAGCTGTTTGCAACCCTGAATGGTCTCCTGACCAGACAACCTTTTGCAGTTGGTGGCTCTGGCAGCTCATATGTTTATGTGTTTGTTGATGCTGAGGATCACAGGGGGATGAGAGGAGCGACAGCAGCTTATTCTTAATAGTAAGTTGAGTTGCCTCTCCTCCAAATGTGTAGAGGAGATAATCTACTGAAACACAGGGACTTTAGAGCTAAGCCACCATATGATGCAGTCAGCAACAGCAGGAACAAAAGTGAAGTTAAACCCACTGGGTTCTTTTCCTCTCCCTGCTCTGTCCATTATTTATCATCCTTATTATGTTTTCTGTGTATTTAATATTGTACTAAAACTACACTTAATGCAAAATATAAATCTGTTAAAATTCAACATGTCATAGTTGTAGCCTCTATCTAAAGAAATCCTCAGAATAAAGTTCAACACTTAATTCTACACAAAATTGATCAAAGTCGTCTGTTTCATGTCCTAGTAATTGATTTTTAACTGCTTCGGTTCAACAGTGAACAACAACTATCAACTACAAATTGTTATAAGAGGTGTTTGAGCCAAAGCGTCTGAACCACAAAGGTGACTGAAGGATCTAGAAGACTGGATGTCAGAGCCGGGGTTTCATGCTGCACTGGTGATGAGCTCCAGGTGAGTGGAGCCACAGCTGCAGGTTGTCAGGCTGAGAGGGCAACCAGCCGGACAACCCAGTGTACACAAACACAGACCGACAAAAACACGAGGAGGGAGAGGCAGAACAGATATCCTAACACAAATAAAGTCCAACTTAACAGAAACTCTATCTGCTCACTAAATGAATGAATAGATCAGAGGAAGATAGAAACAATGGTTCCAGAATGAAATATAGAGCTGGAGACTTATTATTGAAAACTACAGTATGAACTGATGTGTAAAAGGTTCAGAAAAAACTCAGGTATTGATCAGCAGGAAGAGCCTTTGACAGCCAGAGTTCAACCCTCAATGTCACAAACAACAGAAAGAGTCAAATAAAAGATGGGACACATGTTGCCTTGTTTGTGTCATAATCATGAATTATATTGTCTCAGCTGAAGAAGAGAAGTAAACATGTGAGTTTTATTCATTAAACATAAATTCTACAACCTTTTATAAAGTGCTTCACAAACAGGAACATAAACGGCGTCACAGCAAGAGCGAAAAGAAGAAGAGCATCAGGTGTTCAAACATCAACAGTGGTGTTACGTTTCTGTTGGTCCAGCAGTTTTCAGCGTCCACAGCTCCAGATCAGTTCAGAGACATTTATCCTGAAGGACAGAGCTGATCTGATCTGATGTTGGTGTTGAAGAAGCTCTCTGACTCTCTGTCTGCTTTGTCTCATTCATTGCTTCTTGGCTTCATGTCAGAGTAAAACACTGAGGTAGAATATTGTTAATGGAAACTATCTGCTGTTTTTTATATTGTCTGTCCTGATAGTCGGCCTCATTTGTGCCAAGACCAGTGAGTGGGCCTGAAGTGAACCGTGCTGACAGATCAATAAAATCCCTTAGTGGATATGGCCTTCACAGAGGATCTCAGATGTTCCCCTCCATCTCATTTCATCATCAGATGGTATGATTGCTCACAGATGTGTTTAAAGTAACACATGCTAACAGTCCACACTGAGAAACTGTACTGCTGCACATCAGCTGCAGGGTTGAAGCATCGTGGAGCTCCTCACCACATTTACTCACTATGACATGAATGAAAGCACACTTTCATTTGTTGTTTGTCGCTGATGTTCTGATCACAACTAAAGAACAATAGAAGACACGACTGCATCCACACAAAGTCCTGACAGTGACCTCTGACCTCCCACAAAACATGATAGAAGATGTGAGCAGCAGAAGATTTAATCCTCCTTTCATATGAGGACAAAGTTGAGACACTAAAACAAAGGCCCACAATGTCTCCTATCCTGTGACGCAGCTTCAAATGAGCTGATTTTACTTTCACTTTTCCTTCATCGCCTCAGCGTCACTTCTACCGAGTTACAAGTGACGTTGATGCTCAGGCTAAATTCCCATTGGCTCAGAAGGACGCGGAAGTCCGCTGCTCTCCGTGTTTTCTCCTCACTTCCGCCTTGATGGTCGGACTGGAAGCTTTATTTCTGAGTGTCCTGATAAAGAAACATGTCAGCTGTTCGTTTATCAAAGCTGCAGATGTGACAGTTCACAATGAACACCTTGATTTGTGTGTTTCTCCTGGGAATAGGTCTCCACGGTGCGGCGGCAGGTGAGTTCAGATGATTTCAAGCGTCTTGATTGGAAAAGAAAAAATGCTTCGTGTCTTTATAAAGCCTACTGTATGAATTGATGCTTCTTCTGATGGACCTCCTTACATATTAGGACTATAGAGATGTTCAAACGTGACCAACCTATAATCTTAAAGTTCTCCGTAGTAAATCCTGTCTGTGCAGCTCATCGATTGATTTCTATAAAGTTCCGTTTTATGTAGGAAGTCACTGTTGAACTGTTGCTCAGAAGGAAATCTTGTGTTGGTGAAAATGTCAGAAAAAGTTTGTCTTTTCTTCTGTTTTCTTTCTCATCTTTTATTGATCAAATCAGGACTGATAGGATCGATACGGTCTGATCGATCTTAATACTAAAATGGCAGCAGAAGCAGCTCCAAACAGTCCAACACTCACTGAGATAAATAAAGAAAACAGGAACAAACACCAAAACAAAGGCTTTCATGTCTAAATATATTTACTGTCTAGTAGGAAGTATTGTGCGATGAATCATTAGTTATTTTATGATGTCACTGTTTGATCAGTTATTGATCATTAGACATCGACTGATGAACATATTGTTACAGTCTCCAAACACGTCACTACGTTTGATCTGAACTGTTCATATTAACACAATTCTGTGCACACAGAGAAACACACAGTCAATGACAACCTGCTAACATAAATATTGACTTCATGTCGTCGTCGTTTCTCGTCTGACCTCCATATATTTGATGAAATCCTTTAATATGTAATGAATATTTGAATCCACAGAATTCCACAGTTTGACTCCACATAGTGAAACACATCTGCTTTAACGTAGTTCATCCACACTGAGTTTTGTTGGTTGGGTCTAATCACATCCCACTGGCAGTTCTTCCATGCTGATGCTGTTTAGTAGAGCTACATGATCAATCAGCCTCAGATATATCTGCACACAGTAGCTTATTGTAGGTATGTTGGTATCTGTGATGTCAGCTGATGAGGAACAAGAAACTGGAGCACAGGCCAAACTGGTGTTGAGATGGTTTAGAAACTGTGTCTCCCTGATATAGATTGTCCACCAGAGAGCACTGACAAGTTTATTTTCTACCTGTGAAATGTCCTGATCAGTTTGTATCAGGGTCACCAAAAACCTCCTGAATATTGATCAGCATCGGCTGGACAGCACTGTCTAGATATTTGATCCGTGAGGAGAAATTGTGAAACCATAGAAGAAGAAGTGCTGCTGAGTTTGAGCTTCAAGAACCTCACAGAGTTCAACTTTGTGATCAGAAGAAGAGACTTAAGTTGTCATCGCTCACAGTTTATAGGAGAAGATAGAGACCATAAAGTGATGTGATGTCATCAGATGGAAAAAGTTTGAATGTGTTGAATGTAGAAAATCAAATGAGAATCTCAGACAGCGTTTGTGTTTTGCTCAGGTTTGTGATTTCACATTTCAAACTAATGGATAATGAGGAGTGTAAGCTACTAATGAAGCATCCTGAAGAAGAAATGAAATGAGTTTCACTTCACACGGAGATATCAGGACTAGAAAACATGTTTTTACAAACTGTCTCTATCAATGAGAGTCAGGTTCACAGCTGGAACACCTCCATCTCTGACTAGTTTCACATTTTATTTCACAATAAATAACATTCATCTAGACAGAATCATCAGAAATATTCAGGTAGAGTTCAAACTCAGTTTCTATGAATGTATTGTTCTATTTATTGACTGAACCACAGACATTATCAGCATGTCTTGAATGGAATGGACTTCTTTTTGATTCTGTGTGCAGGAAAATCAAATTGTTCAGTGATTTATAAAAGTGAAATCATGACATTCATGTTTCTTACAGTGACTCACTCTCTGAAGTATTTCCTCACTGCAACTTCTGGAGTCTCAAACTTCCCAGAGTTTGTGGCTGTTGGGTTGGTTGATGACGTTCCAATAAGTTATTATGACAGTAACACCAGGAGAGCAGAACCCAAACAGGACTGGATGAAGAAAGTCACAGCAGATGTTCCTCAGTACTGGATCAGGGAAACTGGGAACCTTGTGGGTCACCAACTGGTGTTCAAAGTCAGCATTGACATTTTAAAGCAGCGCTTCAACCAAACTGGAGGTTTGTTTATGTTTCTCTTCATAAAATGTTGTTTATATTGTCATCCAGTGTTTAGTAAACAGATGTAAACACACACACACCATTGTTCATCTGTCCAGTGTGTTTTATTGTCGTAGATCAAACTGTCTGATGGAGGCTTCTCTTTGCTGACTCAGCAGAAACATTACTGACACTGAGACTACTGGATGCTGCTATGCTACACTGAGACAGTGTTTCTGTCCATCCCATAATAACCAGCAGAGATCATTAAGACTTGATCTCCTGTAGATCAGATCAGAATAAGTCCAGTGAACTGCCCACAGTGAGCTGGTCCATAATACGTCCTCTGTAGGAACCTGTTGATCACAACAGTTTTACAGCACTCAGCTGATAGAGGAACATGACTGCTGGGTTTCTCAAACTACGGTGCAGGACTGTAAATGGGACACAGGCTGCTCCTGCTGGGTCCCATATGAGAGGAGTAGCAGTATGTTTGAATACACCTGTCTGACAGGACAACATGGTAAATGTCTGATTGAGACCAGAGGTTTCAAAAGTTCAACAGCACCACTCTACATACTGACCACACTGTGTCCATCCCATAATATACATGTAGAGAAGAACAACACATGAGATTAGATTCTCTTTACTTCACCACACTGTGTCCATCCCATAATAAACATAGAAAGTACTGAAGCATTAGTCAATTAATCAATTGGTTGATCAACAGGAAATTGATTGATAGAAATGTGAATAATGAAGTAGAAATATTTTGTTCCAGTAAAATGAGAAACACTTTGTAGTTGAATCAGGACACACAGACTGCCTCCCAGTGTCCATACTGGTCCTGATGGTGTGTGTCTTATTGGGACCAGTTGTAGTAACACACTGCTGAACTGGACACACTGTCCTGGTGGAGCAGGTGGAGTCTATGACTCATCCTGGACTCAAAGTGTCCTCCAGTGGAAGCTTCTAGAGCAGCTTCAGGACAGTCTAGTCTGTAGTTTGTCACAGGACCAGGATTTTGTTGGACTGGTCCACTGGCTGCAGAGTCTCAGTGGTGTAATGTTCAGTCCAGGATCAGGTTTAATGTGTGTCTGCTAGTCAGGACTCCACCTCAGTTTGTGTTCCTGCAGCTCACATGAAGCCACAACACCTGGAACAGTGGAGATAAAGTGTTGGTCTCAGTGGAGTCAGTGTGTCTCTGTGGTCAAACACAGGATATGAACTGTGTTTCCCAGCAGCTTCTCTGTCTCTCTAGAAGACGTCCACTCTGTCCAGATGATGATTGGCTGTGAGTGGCCTCCATGGAGCCAATAAGAGCAGGAGGTGTAGGTCCTCTGTGTTGGTGTGTGTGGATCAGTGTGTCTCTGTGGTGAAGATGGGATATCAGCTGATGAGAGATGACTGGACTGAGATCTCACTCTGGTTTACTGTAGTTTCTGTCTCTGTCTCTCAGGTGTTCACATTTTCCAGAGCATGTCTGGCTGTGAGTGGGATGATGAGACTGGAGAGGTTACTGGTTTTCATCAGTTTGGTTATGATGGAGAAGACTTCATAGTACTGGACCTGAAGACAGAGACATACATCGCTCCCAAACCTCAGGCTGTCATCACCAAACACAAGTGGGATCATAACAGAGCTTTGATGACATACAAGAAGTATTTCTACACCCAGCAGTGTCCTGAGTGGCTGAAGAAGTATTTGGACTATGGGAGGAGCTCTCTGCTGAGAACAGGTAGAGTCACATGACCTGATGGAGTTTAATGGATACAACAATCTTCATGTTTCTCTTGTGTTTCTAACCAACAGTAACATCACAATAAATATGAACCAACACACAGAGACCCACTTTGTGTCTGTTTACACACATTTCTCTTTGTCTCAGCTTCTCTCTCACCTCTCTTCATCTCTGCCTCTCTCTCTCTTTACCTCCATTTTCTCTCTTTTTCTCTGCTGTGTTTCTGTCTGTCTCACTTTCTCTCTCTCTCTCTCTGTCTTTGTCACACTCACTGTCCTCCTCCCCCTTTCTAATCTATCTCACCCCCTCACCTCTCTTCACCTGTCTTTTCCTCCTCTGTCCCTCCCTTCTTTTCTCAGTTACTCTCCACTGAGGTTTGTTGTCATTGCTTACATGTGTGTATCTAGTGTTTGTTACTCAAACATTTCAAAGTCATTCCATCAAACAGGAGTGATAATAAACAGTGAATACTAATAAAAAAGCTATAAAGTGTCTTTGTCTCTCCTCTCCAGAGCTTCCCTCAGTGTCTCTCCTCCAGAAGACTCCCTCCTCTCCAGTCAGCTGCCACGCTACAGGTTTCTACCCCGACAGAGCCGCACTCTTCTGGAGGAAAGATGGAGAGGAGCTTCATGAGGACGTGGACCACGGAGAGATCCTCCCCAACCATGATGGGACCTTCCAGATGAGTGTTGTCCTGGACCTTTCATCAGTGTCACCTGAAGACT
The DNA here is from genome assembly GCA_037577475.1 of Chaunax sp. Z400. Classification (NCBI taxonomy): domain Eukaryota; kingdom Metazoa; phylum Chordata; class Actinopteri; order Lophiiformes; family Chaunacidae; genus Chaunax; species Chaunax sp. Z400. The sequence continues at coordinate 23,250,868 of CM075198.1, read as the reverse complement.
GGAGGAGGTACGACTGTGTGTTTCAGCGCTCTGGTGTGGAGGACGACTTGGTCACCAGACTGGACAAAGAAAAGATCTGGACCAACTGGGGTAAGACTGGGATCAGAAGTGATGAACGTGGGAAACACACATTTATTTCACTCTAAAAGTCCTACAGTTCATGCATTTTTATGTGTGTTGGAGAGAAGTTTAGTTTGTGTTCTATTGTTTTGTGTTCAATTATTTCATGTAGTTTTTCTGTCTAATTTTAGGGCTTAGATAATCAATAAACCAATCCACATGTCCACCTCTGGACCCTGACAAAGGTATCAGCAGGTCCCTGAAAAGATGTAAAGTTTTGGAATAAATGATTGTTGTCCAGCATTATTTCTTCTTTTTGTGGAGGCTGTCCAGTGTTTACTTAGCTTTGATTCCTACAGAACAATGTCAGTAATTAAGGACATAAAACTTCATTTCCTCAGTCAAGGAGGTTCTGATTGGACCTGCATGTGTTTGTTTGTTTGTTTGTTTGTTAGCAGGATGATACAAACACTACTGAATGATGACCATGAAACCTGGAGGGGTGGACATGGGTCAGATATCAACTCCTTCAGTTAGATGGGCAGATACATTCATTTTTAGAACACTCCTTTGTGTTGTGAAATCAGCGTTTGTCACCATTTTCCTTCATTTGTCCATAAATTGTGATGTAAAAAGTCTCATATTTATGATGTTGATCATTTATGTTATCAGACCACTTCCCTTTTCTTTTCTTCCTCCATTATAAGAGTTAGACAGACGTGTGTAGGATTGTTCAGCCTTGGCAGAGGGATGCACCTTTCCAACTGTTTGGTAGTTTGAAATCAAACTTGAGTTTTCAGATCTCTTTGTCAGACCCACTGTAACCATTTTAACATGTAACAACAGATGAGACATTTTAGTGACTATTAGTTTGAAGATGAGTAGATTTAGTAGAATGATTTAATCACTGGATGAATGTATGGGTCTGTACATCAGTCACAATACAGTTTATGGGCCAAGTATGGTGCCAGTCTAAAAGGAATTAGAATATGATCGTCAGAAGCTCTGACTGAGCCACGAACCAACATAAGGGACAGAAACCAACATGACATGGAGCTAAACAAAGACAACAAAGCTAGACCAGGATAAAGCAGCAGAGATAGAGTCATGATGTCCAGACAAGTAGAGCTAAAAACATGAACAGAATGTCATCATATAATGTTAGAATATAATATACAGAATAATAATGACAGGAACATAACAGCAACCATCAAACATGTAGTGTCTGTTTCACTCCCTCCAGGAAATACACGACACCGCTGTTCTTGTGTCACTGATGGATTTATTTGTCTTTCTGGTACTTCGGAAAGTATTACCATCCACAATCCACCGTCGAACTGTACAAATATAACCATATGCACCATGAAATGCATTTACAGTTTATAGCACAAACTCAGCATACAAACAACGTGCACGACAAATACAAACGTGCTATAATTAACATACCTCGCTGGCTGTACACGACCGAGAGGGAATGAGTCCACTTTAGTAACTAAATCTTGAAATTGGCATCACTTATCACTGTTAACACTGCAGTCCTTTTACGCAGAGTTAACTTCCACCGCTTCATGTGCGCTCTTGGAGATGCAACAACTAAAACTTTCCCCCGGGCAACACGGAACATAAGTGTACTTCCTACGTGGTGTTATATTAACAAATTAATATCCCAGAAAATACATAACATAAACAATACATGTAAAAACATATGAAACAATGACATATAATATTTATGGCAGTTAAACTCCCACCAAATCACTAATTTTGTGATTTCATTTCACAATTTCACTTTGACTTCACACTGAAATTTCAGTTTCACACAATGACCTTAACAGTCAAGAACAATCATGACATTTATTCTGCTTCTAACAATAGAACAGTCTTTTGTACAGGCCTATCAAGATAGACTGGCTTACTAGTACGTTTCCCTTGTTTGTCTAAGGTCGAGTCACTAATCAACAGTTTCACCTTTCTGACTCTTCCATCTGTGCTGGGATACACCTCGGTTACTCTTGCCAATCTCCATCGGTTTCGTGGAGAACCGTCTTCGTGGAGGATGACAATGTCATTAACCTTTGTATTTCTCTTATCCTTTTGCCAAATTTGTCTTTGTTGAAGATTAAGAAGATACTCCTTCTTCCATCTTGTCCAGAATTCATTTGCCAAAAACTGAACTTGACGCCATCTCTTGCGTAGATACAGATCCTGACTTACAAATTGGCCAGGAGGGGGCGATATTATGCAAGATTTCATTGTGAGGATGTGGTTAGGCGTGAGAGGTTCGAGACTTGTTGGGTCATTTAAGTGCTCTGTTGTGAGAGGTCTGCTATTTATAATAGCCATCACTTCATACAGGAAGGTTCTAAGTGAGGCACTGTCAAGTCTTTTAGCAGACTTATCAAGGATTGCAGTCAGTACACTTCTGATCGTCCTGATCTGTCTCTCCCATACACCTCCCATTTGACTTGATGATGGGGTGTTCATTAAGAACTCACATCCATGTTCTTTCAACTGTTCATGATCCATGTCTCTCATTGCATTCATGAATTCTCTTTTGGCGCCCACAAAATTTGTGCCTCGATCACATCTCAGCTGTCTTACATTCCCACGTATCGCAATGAATGCACGCAATGCATTGATGAAAGCATCTGTAGTAAGATCATCTAACATTTCAATATGTATGGCTCTAGAACACATACAGGTGAAAAGAAGCCCATATTTTTTCAGTTCTTTTCTTGCTTCCTTTACAGAGAACGGTCCAAAGCAATCTATGCCACAATATGTGAATGGAGGTGTCATTTCCATTCTCTCTTCTGGCAAATCTGCCATCTTTGGCTCTTGTTTGTGTCTTCTGTACTTTCTGCATGTAGTGCACTTGTAGATGTGAGAAGCTACAGCACTACTGCAACCAATGACCCATATCCCATTGGATCGCAATTCATTCACAGTTATTCCTCTTCCTTGATGATGTACCTTCTCGTGGTAGTGTTTGATCAGTAAAGAAGACACATGACTTGTTTTTGGTATAATTGCAGGATGCTTGACGTGTGGGTGAAGGTCAGATCTTGTCAAACGTCCTCCAACCCTGAGTACGCCTTTCTCATCTACAAATGGAGATAGAGTGTGTAGCTTGTTTGCTTTGTCTTTGGATTCTGTTTCTCTGCCTTGATTTATATCTCTGATTTCACTGCTGAATGCTTCTGTTTGGATCAATCTGATTATGAAAAGCTCTGCTTCCTGTCTTTCCTCAACACTTGTGGCTTCATTCGTTTTAGGTTTGAGACCCGTGATTTGCTTAGCATGACGCTTGAGACGAGCAATAGCTTTGACAACTCTTTTCCAATCAGAAAACTTCATCAGGCGGTCTAGTAGTGTCTTGACTTGCTTTGCTTTGGTATTGAGCACCTGAGTCTTTCGAAGTTCTGGATCATTGTCAGTGATCTCTCCCACCATCGTATCTCCTATGTGTAATTCTCCTTTCCATAAGAAGTCTGGTCCAGTAAACCAATTTGAAGCAACAAGCTGATCTACGGTTAGACCCCTCGAAGCATGATCCGCAGGATTATCTTCAGAAGGTACAAACTGCCATTGTTTGGGATCTGTAGTGGACTTGATTCTTTGGATTCTGTTAGCCACAAACACATGAAACCGTTTTGCATCATTGTTTATATATCCAAGAACAACCTTCGAGTCTGTCCAAAAGTGTTCTTGAAGACTGTCAATTTCGAGCTCATTTCTGAGCATACCACTTGTCCTTGCTGCTACCACTGCTGCAGATAACTCAAGCCGTGGAACTGTAGTTACCTTAGTAGGCGCAACACGCGCTTTTCCCATGACCAGCGAGCAATCGACAGCTCCATTGGTATTGATTGCTCTGAGATATGTACATTCCCCATAGCCTGTCACACTAGCGTCTGAAAAATTATGAAGCTCATACTGATCAACATCTGTGAAGTTTGCTGGAATATAGCACCTTTTGATCCTTATCTTGGACAAGTTTTGAAGATCTTGGAGCCATGACATCCACTGTGTTTTGAGATCTTGTGGGAGTGGCTCATCCCAGCCAACCTTGTCTCGACACAGTTGTTGTAAGATCTGCTTTCCACTGAGAATGAATGGAGCTACGAAACCCAGCAGGTCATAAATGGAAGCCACTGTGGACAGCACTCCTCTTCTGGTCAGTGGGTGTTCGTTGACAGTAACCCTAAACTGGAAGTCATCAGAGGACACGCACCACTGGACCCCTAGAGCCCTTTCCATGAGTGGGTCTCCCAAAGCCATATTGAGGTCTTTGACACTTTCAGCACACTCTTCTTTTGGTATTGATTCCAATACCTGCTTGTTGTTGGAAATGAACTTATGTCGTCTTAGCTTGCCTGTGCTGCAGAGCTCTCTTGCATCCTTGACAACCTCGATTGCCTCAGCATCAGACGTTACACTCACCAGTCCATCGTCAACATAAAAATTCCTTTGTATGAATCTAACAGCATTTTTGCTAAATTGGTCCGCACCTTCAGCGGCTAGATGTTTAAGACCAAAATTAGCACAGCCGGGTGAGGAAGCAGCCCCAAACAAATGGACCTTCATCCGAAAAACTGATGGTGGAGACTCTAAATCACCGTTCTCCCACCATAAGAACCTTAGGTAATCTTGGTCTTCAGGCCTTACATGGAACTGGTGAAACATACGTTCCACATCACACATAATATCAATGGGGCCCTTGCGAAACCTACAAAGAACTCCCACCAAGCTGTTTGTGAGCTCTGGCCCAGTAAGAAGGTGGTCATTCAATGATGTGTCTTGGAATCTGGCTGAACAGTCAAAGACAACACAAATCTTTCCAGGCTTTTGAGGATGGTATACTCCATGGTGGGGAACATACCAGACTGGTTGATTATTGAGTTCATCTTCTGGGACTTTCTCTGCATCACCACGAGCGATAATGTCTTTCATGAAGTTCACGTAGTCTGAGTAGTATTTCTGGTCTTTCCTGAGCTTCCACTCCAGGCACATTAGACGGTGAACAGCACATGGCTTATTATTGGGTAGATTTGGTTTATCTTGTTTGAAAGGTAAGGGCATTTCATAATGACCATCTTGTTTGTGTTTGATTCCATCTTCCATCTTTGCCAAGAAGTGAAGATCTTCCTGAGAGACAACTGCGCCTTCCACAACTCTTTCACTGAAATCAGATTCCAGCAGCTTAATTACATCATCTGGAGTGATTATTTCTTTGATCCGAGTCTTGCAAGCATAATGAACTTTACCTTTGAGCTTTACTGTTGGATTGGGTTCAGGTGTCACTTGCCTGACAATAATGCGATGACTTACTCCAATCACATCACCGTAGGGCTCACATGGGTCACCATAACTCACTATGCTCCAACCCAGATCAGTTTTCTGTGCAAAGGGCTGGTTTTCCTCCCCACATATGACTTCCCTAGGCATTAGAGCTTGTGGGCAATTGTAACCAATCAAGAGACCAATTTCACATTCCTTTTGCGGAGCTATGTGTTCTGCAAGATGCTCCAAATGAGGCCATGCCTTGGCGGTCTCTGGAGTTGGGATGTGTGTCCGATTTGCAGGGATGAATTCACGAGTATATGCTGTTGGCACTGTGATCTTCTTAGTGGAGAATAGCCCTCTTATTTGTAGATCTTTAAGTCTTTTACAAGGTACAATTGTCCCCTTTGATGAAATTGTAGATAGTTTCAGCTTCACTTGTTCTGTGTCTGTATCTAGAACCTCTGCAACTTCCTCAAGAATGAATGAAGAGTCACTTTGTGAATCTAGCAGAGCGTAAACGAGGACTTCCTTGCTTGAATCACTTGGTGCTGACACATAGACAGGTACTATTGCTGAAGTCTGGGTTATATTGCTGTCTTGCACAACTCTGTTAGATGTGGTTTCTTTGGTTACGTCTTGTTGTGTTGACTGTAGCTTTCTTTCCTTACTGTAACTTGTTTCATTAGCCCTTTCTCTCTTTGGTTCTTGTTTTGAGCGATCTTCATGCAGGCACGTGGGGTGGCGTTTTGAACAGATGTCACAGACCATCCGCTTACTGCAGCTCTTGGATTGATGGCCAGGACTCAAACAGCCAAAGCACAGTCTCTCACTCTGAATGAATTTGACTCGGTCAAAGACTGGCTTCTCAATGAATTTGCGACACTTATGTAAGCCATGTCCTAATTTCTTACAGAACACACATATAACTACATTCCTTTCACTGCCGTTGGTTGTGAGGGTCTTAGCACCTAGAGTTTGGTGCCTTTGAATCTTGATTTTTGCCTTATCAGGTTCACTTTGCTGTAATGCATGGTAAGATGTTATAGGGTTGCAAGCAATACTAGCTTCCATTGTTAGGAAAGTCACAAAATAACTGAAGCTTGGAAACCTTCTGTGTTCCAGTTGGTATTCTGTGGCCTTTCGGTTCCATCTGGTGCTCAACCATGGTGTCAGGCAGTTTGGCAGCAAGTTTTTGATTTTCAAGTCCATCATTAAGAACATTTAGACTATCATTGTGAGCAATGGCAGATTCACAACTGCGTAAAAAGTCCACAAATTTCCTTAACTCATTATTCTCCCTTGAGGCTATTTTTGGCCAGGACTGTAATTTGTCTCGGAAAGCTTTGGCGATTACAAAGGGTTCACCGTATCGCTCATTGAGTAGATCCCATGCTACGTAATACGAATCTTCTGAATCAAGCAGAAAATAGCCTTCTAAAGCCTCTCTAGCTGCTCCTCCAACATATTTCTGTAGAAAGAACATTTTCTCTGCAGTTGGAATATTTTTTCTCTCAATTAGTGTTTGAAAGGATACTTTCCAATGATTAAATTTGAGTGGATCCCCACTAAAGATTGTAGGTTCTGGAATGGGTAACCTGTTTGCTGACATAGCCTCAGCCAAGACTTTCACAAGCATTCCTGTGTCACCTTGAGACTCACTTCTTGGAGCCACATCTCTTAGTGGTTGTGGGTGATGATACACAGAGTTCACCTGATTGATTCCTTGCTTAACTGTAGGGGGTTCAGAGCTTTGTGGGTTAAGCCCTTGGTCTGAATAGAATTCTCTTTCATTATAAACTTGAAGTTTTGCTCTGGCTGCATTCAACCTTTTCAACTTCTCCAAACGCTCAAGCTCTCGTTTCAAGTCTTCTACAGACCTTTTCCTTGCAGTATTTTCTTCTTGCTGTTTCCTTAAGAGAGCAGCCTCTTGTCTTTCCTTTTCTATTTTACGTTCAGTCTCTTCCTTTTCTCTTTGAAGATGGCGAGTTAGTGCAGCTACTTCTTGATCTGCAATGATCTGCTTACTCTCAGCTTCAAGTCTTAGAAGTTCCTCTTGGTGGCGCTCTTCTTCAACCATAATCTTTAATACAGCTTGTGTAGCTGCATATTCGGCAGCAGCTTCTTGCCTTTCGACTGAGGATGCATTGGAGGTAGTAGAATTAACGTTAGAACAATTAGAGGCTGGAGGTGAAATGCTAGACATTGAAGATGCAAATACAGAGTTGGCATCAGGCCAAATAAGATCCTCCTTAATTCCTTGAAGTTGCGTGACTTGTGACAGTCCTTGTGACTGATATACAGTTGTCCAGCTTGCGGCGCATTTCAAGAGGTGGGCTGTCAGTCCTTCTGTATTCATCATAAACACTCTTCAGCTCAGTTAACTCCCTTTGAATACTGCTGATGTGTTCCTTTAGGATGTCGCTGGGATCTTGCTTTATTACAGATTTTTTAGCTACCTTAGTTAGGGCCTTCCAGCGTTCATAAACACTGTCAAAGCGAAGTACTAGCCCTTTGGTTTTTTCCTTTTGAAATTCCTTTCCCTTCTCTGTTAATGTATGGGATCTTTCACTTCTGCGAGGTTCTTCTGACTGGACTGACTCTGCCGCTTGTTCTATGACATCTGCTGCACACTGACTCTCTTTACTTGCTAGTGACATTTTTAGCTTATTTGGTAATTACCTGTATGCAGTCAACTTGTCTCACATAACCAATATAATCAGCAACAAAAAACATTTGTCACACAATATTGAGGTAAGTAGGCTAAACTAAATCAGGTCACTGACCTGAATCAATCCTTTAGGAAAGTACGTATTGTAAATGCTTAAAGGCTTTAACTGTCACTGTAATGTTAAGTTTCAGTGAACAAATGTTCTTATGGCAACACCTTAGTAAGCTTGCATAGAGGAATATTGAATAAAAGAAACCTTAAATGTCAGCTTACTTAAATATACAACATTATTTCCTTTTTTCCAGATTAAATCTTGCACCATTTACATTAATGCCCCTTTGTATCTTATTTAAACACTGTTATTGTTATTAGGCTTCACACAGTTCCTTGTAGTTTCCACTCTTTATGTCACCTTCAGAACACAAACTTTAGTGTCTGTCTTACGGACGTCTTCATGAAAACTGATGAACGTGTGTCCTTAACGTGAAACAGTGGCTTATCTGTATAGTCTTAATGAGGTGCACGTGCAGATCCGCCTTGATGCGCTGCTGCGGGCACGTGCAGCTCTGACAGGTTCACAGATCCGAGTTCAACCATCACTCCCTCCAGGAAATACACGACACCGCTGTTCTTGTGTCACTGATGGATTTATTTGTCTTTCTGGTACTTCGGAAAGTATTACCATCCACAATCCACCGTCGAACTGTACAAATATAACCATATGCACCATGAAATGCATTTACAGTTTATAGCACAAACTCAGCATACAAACAACGTGCACGACAAATACAAACGTGCTATAATTAACATACCTCGCTGGCTGTACACGACCGAGAGGGAATGAGTCCACTTTAGTAACTAAATCTTGAAATTGGCATCACTTATCACTGTTAACACTGCAGTCCTTTTACGCAGAGTTAACTTCCACCGCTTCATGTGCGCTCTTGGAGATGCAACAACTAAAACCTTCCCCCGGGCAACAAAGAACATAAGTGTACTTCCTACGTGGTGTTATATTAACAAATTAATATCCCAGAAAATACATAACATAAACAATACATGTAAAAACATATGAAACAATGACATATAATATTTATGGCAGTTAAAGTCTGTATACAGGATTGTTCTGCTGGGAATATGGATGTTCTTCTCTGAGCTGCTTCATCTGTGCAGGTTGTGACTTTTTGTTGTTGTTTTCTGCTCAACAGAGGAGCCCATTAACGTGACCTTCATCATCGTCATCATCGCTGCAGTGGTTCTTGCTCTCGTCCTCATCGCTGCCATTGGATTGAAGGTTTACAAAAAGAAGACAGGTGAGGGACCCAAACAGAAACGGTCTCTTTTTCCTGGCTGTGATTTTAGACTTGGACCTGATGCTTTTATTCAACGTGAAGCAAACTTCAGTTCCCAGAGCATCAAAGTGTGTTCAAACAACAGGAAGTGGTGTCAGGCTCAGAGTCACAGTGTCATGATGACATGACTACAGAAGACAAAGTCATGTTTCAGTTCAATGTTCATTATTATTCTATGTTGATGTCCTGTTCTTCATAGACTCTGTTTAACAGCAGTTTACTCTGACCAAACCCACTTCTGTTTTATTTCAGTGTGTTACTGGTAAAACACTCACATACATTCATGTCACTGGAAGCCTGACTGACAGTTTGATGACATGAACAAATACTTTAAGGTAGTTAGTGGCTCACAGGCAGAGAGAGCAGTCACACCGTTTTCTGACTGTGTTGTAGATCATATTAAATACATTAAAGGTGGTGTTTTCTGTTGGAATCATCTTTGTTTCACTTTATTTCTTGTGAAGGAGCATAAAGGTCAAACTGTGAAGAAGGTGTTCAAAGATAGAATTGTCAGCAGTGAAATGATTTGTCTTTGTTTTCCAGCTGAATGTCCTCCATCTCCTGACGACAGCTCTGAGCTCTCTGAGAGACTGAAGCCAGAGGCCTGATGACAAACACACCACCCTGAACACAGTGAGTGGCTTCATATGGGACAGGAACACCTGGTGTTAAACAAAGCCATCTTAAACGATGTGTAGAAGAACCTTCTGAGATGTGTGTTTATTCACTGGAAAAAAGAAAACCTTTGCCTTTCAGTTGGTTTTCCACAACAAAGGTGAAGCTGTTTAATCTGAAGTGAAGTGAGATTATTAAGAGAAAGACACAGATGCTTTCAGAAACCTTCACATCAGCAGGTCACAGAGGGTCATATTAAAAAGTCTCATATTAACCTGGAGAAAAACAGTGAGAACAATTGATGAAACTGTGTTGAACCAAATTCAAACCGACGACTTCAGAGTCACAGCAGGTCAACACTTGTTTTAGAAAATGTTCACATTCAATGACTCTATCTGGGAGATTTAAGGTCCAAACCGTTCTGTAAATATGTGGCTTTGTGGAATTGAACTCTCCAAACATTTATGGTCCATGATTTAGTCTTCTGTTTGATGTCATCTTGTTCTTTTTGTCTCTTTAGGTTTATGGATTCATTTTGCTCTGGAACAAGGACTGGTGTCACCACATTGTCCTGTTTGAACTGGGAATTCACTGGTCATTCATCCCAATATGAACTGATTAAATGCATCAGGGTTGAGAATGTAGTGATAGATTATTGATTGGATTATACAGACAACGTTAACAAATATATAACAAACATTATCAAACTTAAATGGTGACATTCAAATATTTTGAGGATCATTTTTCTCACCTGGAGACATAAAACAGGATATTTCAAAGCATGAATCCATCACAGCTCTCTTCATACAGACATAATCAGTTTAAATATGAGTTGATCTAAAACAGATCCACCATAATTCAAGTGGAATACTTCTGCTGCTGGCTTGTTTCTTTGTTTTTGCATTCCCATTCTCATATTTGTCCTCCTAGGCTCTGGTGATTCGATGCTATCTTGAGATAAGAGATATGTGACGACCACTAGAGAGTCGTCTCTACTAATTCTACTCAGAAAGCCTTTCTTTGCTTCTCTAATCAGCCACATCCTAAAAGCTGCTGCGTAACGTGGACACTAAATAGTTTGTAGCTGTCAGTGTCAATGGTTGTCTGTCTGTGTGACTCCTGCTGATGAACTGGACTCCACCTTTCTCCCACTGCTTACTGGCTTTGACTCCAGTCCCCTGTGACTCTCAGCAGGAGAAGCAGGACAGGACCTGGATGGGTGGACTTTTGTATCACTGTGGTGAATTATCTGGATTGTAATTCATTGGACACATGTTTCCATCTGGTTACAGCTACGTCTCTAAATGATCAGCTGATTTATTTCCACTAAATGTACAGCAGTGATAGGTTGTATCAGTGAGGACCAACACTATGCAAACATACACAACATTTAAACAGCCAACAAAATTCATTTGACAATTGTGTAAATAGTTTGTTTGTTTATTTCTTTAAAAGGGATGAAAAGATTTAGTTTTGATTCCAACCTGGTTGAAGTAAATAATGAGTATTTTCTTTATTAATCAGGAGTTTGTTGATTTTTCTTCATGATATCCATATTTTTATCTGTTGTGAAACATGATCTTTTCCTTTCCTTCAATGGTTGTGGGCTGTTTTATGCTTCTCAGCACACTGATAGAACATATGTCCTGCTGGTATTTAGGGATGAGGGACGTTTTCTGTCTTAGTTTCACAGATGAAACTGAACAGTGATGCACAAAATCACTTCTTGTGCGCTTCACTAGATGAATGTTGAATGAAGTTGTTCTGCTGCTTCATTTCTTTTCAGATGACATTTTGCAATAAAGTCAGACTTTTTCCAAAGGTTGGTTTCTTTTCTGATTCCTCCATGTACAGTCTATGTTTACAGATCTATGACAGAAGCTACAGTTCATGAATGTTCCTGAGTTCTCTCTTTAGTCACAGACACTAAATGAACATGACTGACCTCTAGATGTCAAACTGAGGAGAAGGAAGAACAACATTATCTGGTCAAACCTGCAGTTCTTTTACTTTTCACATGGCCACAAAATGAATGTGATGATGATGATGTTAATAAGATGGATCTTAAAATGTTATTACTGTATATAGTTTCTCTAAGGAGACATAAATAATCATTTTAAAACTCCTTATTCATGTTTTTATGTCTCATCAACATGGACAAGAGAAATCCATTCACTTCCTGCTGCACAGAACCAGTGTCAGTGTGGGGATCTGGTTTTCCCCTAAAAAAAAAACCTGCTCCTCTGAAATCCTCCTGGCAACTGATGACATCACACCTTTGTAGAAATACTGTACTGTGGCTCCTCCTACCTCTCAAACAAGAATAATACATAAACAAAATAAAGCATAGACATGAACTCACCTACTTTATATCATGTAAATATCGGTGACGTTTTGTCTACATTTTACCAGGTGTGTCCAAACACATCCTTTGCTTTTTAATGTGTTTTTAAAGTCATTTTGTTAACTATAGACTTCTTTGAGCTTCACAGTGTAACCATGTCTGACAAATCCAACACATCCTCAAACACCTTTGAAATGAAGATGACTGACCTGCTTTCTTCATAGTGAACATCAACACCTTGCTGGTGTCAAACCTGTGTGCTGGACTTCTGCATGGAAACAGATGTCATTGCAGCTGTTGCCACTACAGTCACTTTATTTTCACTGTGCGACAAAAATGATGTTAATTTTTGTTGCATTACCACATGCATCAGTTCAGGTTCATCGTTCAGGAGATGAACAGCAGTGTTTATTTGGAGCTGTAAGATCTTAACAGGATGTCTGGTTAACATAAACCACAAATGAAGCAGCGTTAAAATGTGCAGCACCAACGTTACACAATACAAAAAACACCAACCAAACAAAGATGTTAACAAGCTGACAATGACAGTTTTATCTGTCACTGTTAGGTTCATATGTAGGAGAGAAATAGCTCTGCAGCATTTCATGACCCGACTGATTGTCACAATTCAACACTTCCTCTGGAAACTGCTGTGACAAAGAAGCGTCATTCATTTCAAAAGTGAGACGTCAACTATTTCAACATGCCTCTGAGAAAATGTGTTAAATGAGTTGATCATTTAGTAAAGACACACATGATTGGAGCGTATTCAGAGAGGGTGATCTGTGTTTAGGGCTCAGACTCAGAACATTCCCTTCCTGTAACGGTGGATCAACTCTGATACGTCTTCCTTACACACCTTTATCCAGCCATCATCCTGCATGTGGTGCACTAGACAAACACAAACAGAAGCACAAACATGAGCACACAGACACACACATATTCCCACAAATGTTCACACTCAGAAAAAATGACCGTTGAACCTTTTCAAGGGCTGAGACTACAGCTTTATTCATTTCAGGATGAGGCAACATTCAGTCTGTCAGTTTATTTCTGTTTGCACATGTGGTGCTTTTATTTTGTAGGTAACATTAGAGATGTGACAGGACATGAGTGGGAGAGAGAGAGAATAACATGCAACAGAGCTCCAGCTGGACATGAACCTGTAGGGCAGGTTAGTTTTGAAGTAGATGCTGTACTTTCAACCAAACCTCCTTTTGATTGGCAGTGATCAATTCTTTTAGTTTTAGTTCAGTGTCTGTGGTTTGGGGTTGACAGAGCCCTTATGTGTGCTGGTATTACTGGACGTTGATAGTTTAGTGCTGATGACTTCATTTTATCATCATTACTGTCATTTATGTATTTGTTTTTGGTGTTATGTGTGTTCATTTCAATGTTGTCTTCATCTCAGGACCCCTTTAAAACAAGACGATGCATCTGAAGAGGTTTATTCCCCAAACTTTATCATGAATAATTAATGGCCACTAAACACAAAGTGCAGCTGAGGATAATGAAAATGTGGTTAGTTTAGAAGGTTTGATGATGGTGAAAGATGAACGGTCAGAGGATCAACAATTCATCCTGAAGGGACACCAATGAAAGATTTCAGTCGAGATGGAAGTGAACCGACAAAGATTGTCTTCAGTCCTATGAATTCAGTCATTATCTTCTCACCCTCATGTCCAAAGGGAAGTCGGCTGAAGTTTGTTGACTGATTGAACTGATCTGAGACTGATCTGAAAAACCATTATTCACACAGACCCATTGACGCCCATGTACATGCAGCCAAATGAACAAGAGCTGTCAGTCTGTGCGTATGTCAGTGTTTCCCTGCCACATGGATGTTGTGTCCCAGACAATAAACACTGAGGTATGTAGATATAACCACATCAACATAAAGTCACATGAACACGTGTTCAAGCTTGTGAAGGTTTCAGTCAAGATTTCAGCTTAAAAAGCTTGTAATTAACATCTTTTCAAATCCATTTAGGATGTCGGGGCTTCTGGAGACTTGGATTCCACCAAAAGAATATTATGGAGTCATTTAATGTTTGTTTCAATATCTTATTGTATTTTAAACCAGTCCCTATCATCTGCAGTGTTTTTAGAGGAACGCTGGTGTGAAGCTCCAGAAATGTTTGGTGGACTTTGAAACTTCAGCTGACTTTCCATTGGCATGAGGGTGAGACTGAATTCTCATGTTTGGGTAAACTGTTCCTTTACATTGAGATTCAGGACTTACTTCAATGGAACAAAACTAACTTTTGCATCATTCTCAGAGTGGACTCACTGCTGACAGCCCCTCCAGAGTAAGCATCCCTGTGGGCGACGCCCCGAAGGCCCAGTTCATCCGCCTCCTCTACTGTAACCGCTGTCCACCACACCGAAGGCTAACTGTTACCACATCCGCTGGAGAACATCCGGACAGACACACGTGTCCCACTGTCATCCACTAGTACAGACCAGGGCCCTGAAGAGCACACAGTCTATGATATATTCATCAGGACGATGACGAGTTTATATAGAGGCCACTATTTATGATCACAATTCAACATTACCTCCAAACACAGAAGTGAAAAAGTTACATTATTAGAGTGTTTTTGAGTTATGTTTCACATTTAATGAGCTGCTCCATCAATGATGTCTTCAATAAACATGTATGTTATATCTTCTCATTTTCTCAGGATTGTATACCTGTTAAAGATTCATTATACTTAATGCATACATTTCAAGATGTGAGCCAGCTGGTGGTTTTTGGGGCCATACAGTACCTGTTAATAGGGGCTTCAGAAAATATTGATCTACCTGAGTATTGTGATGTTCTATTGGGTGATACTGTATTGATGATCAAAAACACGGGATAGATTTCTAACTGATCGTTAACATGAACATATTTGTGACTGTGGTTCATTTTGGGTTGTGTTTAAAACCCAAACTGCTGAATATCAGTGTTGTCATCTAACTGCAGCCATTTGACTCTTCCACTCCAACGTAACGTCACCTGAGACAGGAAGAGGAAAAACACATCACTGAGTCAAAGAGCTGCTGACAGCACTGCAGTATCGTTACCCCTGTATCATGATCCGTATCGTATCGGCAGGTTCTGGTCAAAACACAACTCTACCTGTTATGTGTCAGATTGATATGGACTCAGTTTTTAAATGGAGTAAATCATAATAAATATGGTTTGTTCCAGATGTGACATCATGTAAACCACTCAGACACTTTTTACAGGGTTTACTATCAGTATCAGTTGATTGGTTGCTATGTAAATATGCTAAGTGCAGCCTGTTACATTCATTTTATACCAGTGTCTTGTCTATATGTCCATATATAAATGTTTTTTACAGTGATGAAGGCCATGAATAAAGTGTCTTTGTCTCCTATTGTAACTGATAATAAATATAAATAATGTATCAGTCTGACTTTTCTTAAAGTCACACTAACAGAAACAGGAAACATCCCAGCTCCACCCTCCAATCCCCTGGTTTGTACTGTAAAGCACATTATTAACTGTAGCAGTAAATAGAGGCTCTGCATCACAGGAAGAGATCCAAAGCTTCTCATGTTTCAGTCTCTGAGCCGTGTGGACTGTAAGACTCACAAACAGCTGACCTCTTTGTCCCATCCACACAAGGCGTTTTCCACTCTAGTGTTATCACTGACAACCTGAGACACGGGACGCAGTTCATCCTGCAGGTAGAAAAACATGTCTTTACCTGCTGCTGTATCAAGTAAATCTCTCATTATATTCAGGATTCAAATTCTCTCGTTTGGGGAATGATAACAGATTTTCATTCATTTCTTTTTGTATGTCATCACTGTCATTTGAAACTTTTTACATGTGCTGTGTGAATTCAAAGTAGAACCAAATTAATCTCTCACTTTATTATTGATTCTTTCATCTATTGATATTTTTGAACATCAACACTTTCTACTTTCTAATACACTGTAATGTTCCTGAAGATAATATGTCCTGTGTCAGACTTCTTTTATTTTGCTCTTGTTGTTTAATCATTTTATACCATTTTGATTGTTTTTATGCTTGTTGTTCATGTTTTATTGTGGGCTGATATAAACCTTTATTAATCAGCATTTTAACTTACTAGTATGCTGTCTGTCTGACATTTAGAAAATTTTGCAGTCATCAGGATTATTCTCTATGTTTCATAAAGTGTTGTCAGATGAATCAAACGCTGCTCCTTTGGATTTCAAGGTGTGGTAATGTCAGTCAGTTTGTGTGCTAAAAGTGTTTATTACGTCACCCAAAAACAGGGAAACCAGGTGAAGTTGACATCAAATGCACAACCCCGTTTCCAAAACAGCTGGGACGCTGTGTAAAATGTAAACACAAACAGAATGTGATGATTACTAATCATTAAAGCCCATATGGAACTGAAAACAGCACAAAGACAACATTTGAAATGTTGAA
This sequence comes from Chaunax sp. Z400, assembly GCA_037577475.1. Lineage (NCBI taxonomy): Eukaryota > Metazoa > Chordata > Actinopteri > Lophiiformes > Chaunacidae > Chaunax > Chaunax sp. Z400. Next base: position 23,234,114 of record CM075198.1, on the reverse strand, counting down.
ACAGACAAATGGAATTGTTTTTAAAATGATATCCTCATTTAGAATTTGATTCCAGCAACAGGTTTCCATCAAGTTGGACAGGGTCATGTTTCCCACTGTGTTGCATCACCTCTTCTTTTAACAACACTCTGTCAGCGTTTGGGAACTGAGGAGACCGACTGCTGTCATTTTGAAAGAGGAATGTTTTCCATTCTATCCTGATAGGATTTCAGCTGCCCCCATCCCATAATGGTAAAGAATTAGCCTCAAACAATCTGGATCCAGATGATGATCCAGATCACCACCAAAATCTAATGGATTGTTCCTTGGGTCAAACCCTACCTCTCCAAAAATATGATCACAATCTGCTCTGAACTTTTTGTGTAATCTGCTAAAAAACAGACAAACAAACCAACAAAAATAACCTCTTTGGAGGTAATAAAGCTTCATCAAAGAATAAAACATCTTTCCCTGTTGTGTTCACTGATACTCCAGAATATGGGATTTAACAGTTGTTTAATAAACAGAAACTTTTTAAAGCAGTAAAAAGCTAAACACACAGTATGTTTTTGTGATGTTCATGCTGGTCTTATAGTTTGTCTTCTGGACTTGAAAGCTGCTTCATGGAGAGTCTGTGCTCAACCATACAAGATAAGAATTTGATTTTAAAAATCAGCTTTCTATTTATTTTAGACTGAATCAATGAAAAATAATGGTTGGTTGGAGGGTAAAAAATCAACCTGCTATGCTTTGAAAAGTCATGTAAAGATTCCAGTTTATAGTTGATGGACTGAAACATAGAGAGTCTCTGTTTTGGTCCATTCATGTTTTGGCTTTAAACAGCTTCAGACTGGCCTTGAACACAACTCCTGCTATGGTGGTGCCTGTTTTCACAGGTTTAGGTGTCTGTGCTCCTTCAAGAAGAGCCTCTAATGCAGCGTTCCTAGAGTGAGGGAGGGAGGAGGGGAACAGAGGAGGGTCAGCTGATGAATCTCTATGACAGAACAGCCGTAAATCACTATATTGTTTCATTGATTAAAATGAGGAGCAGGAAAAGAAGTTGCTTTGGCTTTTGATCCTGGTGAGAGCTCAGCGTAACCGATAGTTTCATCTCATCTTCTGTCATTATTGTTACCGTCTGCTGCCCCGGAGACAGAAGAAGAAGCTCAGATCTGCTGTGTTGTCCAAATTAACCCCAGCTGCAGGGGTTTGGAGGACATTTGATACGACCATACTGGATCTGACTGCAGCTTCTCTCTGCACGTCTCAGTGCGCCTGAGGTCGCTGTTCTGAGCGTCACCTCTCCTCCTTCTCTTTCTCTTTCGGTTTGGGAGTGAAAATGGAGAAACCCTGGCATGAATGAACACGGAGCCAAGATAAATAAGTATATCTGTGATGCTGTGTAACCCAGTGTTCTATTTGTCTTCTGTCATATTTGCTAGAAAGTGACGCTCTCTTCCTCTCTCCTGAGGACCAAATAAAAAGAACCACTACTATTATATTAAATGATGTTGTTTAGTGACATCAAGTGGCTACTTGATGAAACCACATCAGCAAATTTACTTTTATGCAAAGCTAGCTCATTCAGATTCCTTCTTCTAATATTTGTGTCGTAAGATACGCCTCTGTTGATAAAAACAACAACAAAACAACAAAACAAAACAAAAAAGAGAGGCAGTAAGCACTGTCCACGGGAGGGTTTGTTCATTTCTAATTACATTCAACAGTAACGCTCACTGCTGGAACGTGCATTATTCTAACATTTTACTGCTTTAATAGTTCCTAACAGGTTTGTGGAGTTTTGAGAGATCAGTGTGTGATTCTGATCTGCTGACTGGCCCAGTCCTTATCTGACTGAACAAACCCACAGGGCCCCTCAGCTGTGTGGAGCCTTCAGGCCTGTGTCCACATAGCATTTTTATTCTAGCAGAAAAAGTGAAGATGATATTCTTAGAGAAATAACACCGCATGTTGACATTGGAACAACAATCTTGTAGGGTGAGAAAAGCAAAATTCTCACCAGCAACATTCAGTTTCCGACTGATCTGCTCCCACCTATGGGCTTTTCTGTCTATGTTATGTTCTGTTTTTATAACAAAGCACAGGACAGTCACAGCCAGAACACGCCTCTCCTCCATGTTCTTGGTTTCCATGCTGACTGGTTACAAGTACCGCTCCATCTAATATGATTGGTTGCCTGAAAAAGAGTAACAGTGACAACCCAGCGTATTTCTTGAAAGGTCAGATGTTTGACCTCCAAGTGGAGTTGGAAATATCCTTTCTTGTGTGGAGTGGTATGAAAAAATAAAAAAATAAATAACCTAAATCCAATTGAGCACCTATGGGACGTTATGTATCGGTGCATCTGACACCACCAAGTACCACCGCAGACTGTCAGGAGCTCACTGATGCCCTGATCCAGGTCTGGGAGGAGATCCCCCAGGACACCATCCACAGACTCATCAGGAGATGCCTAGATGTTGTGAGGAGGGCATACAGAGGCCAAACACACTACTGAGTCACAGTAGGAGTCGATGATGAAATTCACGTAAGTTGGATCAGCCTGTGATTTCAATTTTTTACTTTGATATTCGGTGTGATTTTGAATCCAGCCCTCAATGGTTGATAATGTGGCGGCTGTGGCTCAGGGGGTAGAGCGGTCGTTCACGGAACAAAAGGTCGGTGGTTCGATCCTCAGCCCCTGCAAGTCCACAAGTTGAAGTATCCTTGAGCAAGATACTGAACCCCAATTTGCTCCCCAGGCGCCGCGTGTAGTGGCAGCCCACTGCTCCTCAGGGATGGGTCAAATGCAGAGAAAGAATTTCCCCATGTGGAACTAATAAAGGTATCATTATTATTATTGATGATTTTGGTTTCCATTGATTGTTGTTATGTCATTTTGTTCTCAACAAATTATACAAAGTAGGCCTACCTCAGTGAAGATTTACAACTTGAATAAGTGACTGTGTCTATACAACAAAACTAAAAGTAAGGATAGGAACACTTCCTGAAATCAACATGAATATGTTAGAGGTGGTCTTTGGATAGAAGTACTGTATATGTATCTAATTGAAAAATTATGCTGACTGTAGGGGAAAAAAAGCTATATATAAATAGGCCCATAATTCATTGTTTTAGTACAGCTCTGATAAAATCAGTGCTTACTGAGCTCTGGCACTTCTGATATTTGTCCACGTAGGTATCCTTACTTTTTATTTAGTACCACTCTCACATCTTGGTGGGTCAAGGTATCCACCCCTGTAGACCTGAGGCTGCTGGAAATGGTGAATCAGGTGACTGTGTGTAAATGTGTCTCTATGCAAACACATTGCTAGTTTAACACACACACACACACACAAAATCAGAGCCGATAATGTCTCTTATAAAATGGATAAAAAACACCAAAAGAAAAAACAACAGAGGATTAGGAATAAACTAATGCAGCCTTTCTGAATTCTGCTGCTGCTGATGTGCATCATAATAGCTGCACCGCAAATCACCCACAAACTCTTGCCTTTCCTGTCAGCTGCCCATCACAAAGGTGGCGACACCTGCTGGACAAGGAACCAAGTTTACTATTTATACAACAATAAATGATTGGCTCATTGTGAAAAATAAGAAGATTAAACACCAGATTTGAAGGAGAAGACCGTGGACAAGGACTGAAACGACTGACTGAATGGGGTGAGTTGTGTTATGACGCACTTCAGCCAACTAATTCTCAATGAACAGAATCACCTCCTAAAAATACTAACCAATACATTTGGTTAGTATTTTTACTAATACTAATACATCTGTGTCCAAACAATGTGTGATATGTAATGTACATAATGACATGCATAAACAAGTAATTTGAAGTGGAATATAATAGAGATATTTGTATAATCAGAAATGTATCGAAGAGAAATACAATTGTTGAAATAGGGTTTGAAATAAGCACCATTTTTTGTCCAACTTAGGGACTAGATGAATGCCTGCACCAAATGGCATACAGGCACATGCTGGTGAATACTGTGGAGCATTTAGAACTAAAGAGGGAGATGTTTTTCTCAGAA
>CM075198.1:23105080-23227580 GCA_037577475.1 Chaunax sp. Z400 | reverse complement strand
ACAGGAGAGAACCATTTTTATTATGGCTCTTATAATGATGTGAATGTATTTATCATTAGTACATTTGGGAACAATGTTCTACATGGTTTTTCACAGTCACACGACAGGGTTATGATAATTGCAGTCAGTCTGTACATTAACCATGCCATGAAAATGGCACCAGTCTTCTGTGCTTCTCACAAACTGGGAACGGTGATCAAGTTGCGATTCACATCGATTCACATTGATTTCTCCTGTTTTGCAAACAGAATTTCTGACTTTGAAGAATTATGTTATTTACAGTTAGATAATAGGAAAATAGATATTAAGAGACAATATACTGTCAGTGTGTCTATGCTATAGATGAGTTGTTAAGACCATCATAGTAATATCACTGGCTGTATAATTAAGTAAATGATCTTGTTTTAGGATGTTTGCATCATTGTAAGAAGTGTTTCCACTTTTTCACTTTCTGCTGAATATATCATTTGGATGAATTTGAATTATGAATATGTATATTAGTCATGTTACCGGGTAGATTTAACTGCTACAAACTCTTCTTGCTCTCCATAAAGCGAGCGTTTTTAAAGTGCTGGTTATACTATGTGTACATTAATTAGCATTTTGTCTTAACGGTGCAAATCTACAAGTGTCAAAAATTCAGAATGTTTGCTTTTACAAGGGTCACAATGTTGTCATGCAATCATAGCCACACAGTAATGAGATAGGTGTCGACCAAAACTTGACATTATCTGAAATCTTTGTTCAGTTCCAGTTTGAAAGGCGACTGTCATCGGGAACACATGCTCATCATGTACATCAGATATATACTACTCACACCACTATTCTTATATACATTCACATTCTTTATAAAGGATAATTCTATAAATGAATGATCTCTCTGCATTTGTAAACTACTGTAAGGATGTTACATGTTACACTGAGTGTGCACTGCTTTGTTCACCACACTAGTAGATTAAATGAATTGGTTGCTATATTTGAATTTCATGCAGATGTCTTGCAACCGAATCGTGGATATGTTTAATGTCCATACACATGGAAGTTTTGGAAATTCAATTTTATATTCAGGTGTGCATTTTAGTGCATACAGTAAAATAATCGGTAACACATTCTCTCCACCATGGAAGATCTTTGTTCAGCTCTGCTCTGAGTAAATGAGCAGAACTTTTAAGGTGTTCTTCAAGTGGAGGTTGTAGCATCCCAAAATGTAGCTCCACCATTGTACAAACTGCTTTTTCTCTTAAAGCAATTAAAGAATGGAGTATGTTCCATATTTATCAGTCTTGTCAGCATGAATTTTACATCTTGACAACTCTGTTTTTACATTTTAGAAAGTAAGATAGCTTAGAGTTTGCAATATGTTTCTCTTAAATAATGTGTTATAGTTTGTGCCTGTATGTTCTTTTTCACCTGCCCAGGGACTGCAAATGGAAATTATAGTAGCTAAATCTGCTGCAAAGCATTTTCTTCTTCTTCTTTAAGGCTAATTTGTTTGTACATGGTCCCTGATAGAAATAAACTCAATAAAGTAAACTATGATGTGTTTAGACTCATCTGGCAAGGTCACCAGCAGATGTTAACACACTGTTTCAACTGATTTCACCACTTAACTAGTAACCCCAGTATCCCCAGAGGAGAGCTGTTCAGTCAGGAGAAACTTCATAAACATTGCAAAAGAGTTACGGCGAAGTCCAATCCATTCTTGCCTTCTTGTAAATCCAGCATTAAATGCAACTCATTCAGTTGTTTCTTTCCCTGTAAAAACTGTGGGTTTTTCATGGCATCACTGAACCAGCATGTCTACTCAGTGTCTACAAGTAGCCAACATTTAGCTGCTGTTTGAACACATAGTTTCAACTGACTTCATCCTTTACACAGCATGTGTATAAGACATTGTATTGAAGTGTTATTATTACGTTATTAATTATTACGTGTCACATTTCATTAATACAGTAAACAGAAAATAACTTTGTCTACTTTTTGTGGCCTATGAGAAAGTCCCATGAATCCCTTAAAAAGCAGTCAGTTTGCTGAGTTGCTGAGTCAGGGAACAGTATAAAATTTGTGAAAAGTTGTCTTTGACAAATTCTTAAAGTTTTTCTTCTGAATTTATGAGAAGGCCCAAAAACAATGAAAGTATTTCTGTTTTCATGGAAAAACATTGGCCCAATCCCATTTCTTATTTTCACCCATACCCCTTAGCCTTGCCTCACCCTTTGAAACAGAGTGACAAAGGGTAGTGGGTGGAAAAAAAACAAGACCCTGATACATCATCAGTAGTCGTAGACGGCGTTATAATAGACGCAATGAGTTTTTTGGACAATGCCATCTTCATCATCAGCTGTAGTGATTTCTGTTGTGTGGGCTGTGTCTTACCCTGCCAGTGTACACTGATAAGTTACCCAGTGAAAAAAACATTGTCCAGATCACGTCAAAAATGTGTGATTTCCAGACATCTGGAATGTCCTCTGGACGTCCACATTTGATCTTTTTTGCATGTTATATCAACTTTATCAGTGTGGCCTGGAACCATGGCAGAATCTACCACTGAGGCCACCAGGGTCCGGACCTCGGTAGTTTTTCAGAGGTGTACATAATAAAAGTCGTGAAATAATTGCCTTCCGCATCAAAGCGCCTGCATCATCGTTCGCGTGTCTGTGTGTCGGTGCGGGGAGTGAATTATATTGCCTTTAGTAACTGTAACTCTTTGTTTAACACGGTGGTTCTCGAATTAAGTCAACCAACTGGACATGTAGCTGAATCCACCGAAGCACAACACAGGTCAGTGCTGAAGTTTACTAGTGGTCTGCTGGTAGTTCAGTGAGTCACAGACATCATCTGACTAATAGCTCATGTGTGGTCGCGCTAGTGGCCGTCCATCATGATGAAAGAAAGAGAGAAGGTGATGAAGATGATGAGAGAAGAAGAGCAGGTACTGCCCACTGTGACCAGGATAGGATCAGCATTATGTTCCTGTGTTGTTCAACATAAAGACTGACCTGATCACATTAATCAATGAAGGCCTGATTACCACAGATTTATGTTCTTTAATCATTACAATATAACAACAACACAAACCTATAGGCTCAATATGACAACAACACAAACCTATAGACTCAATATGACAACAACACAAACCTATAGACTCAATATGACAACAACACAAACCTATAGACTCAATATGACAACAACACAAACCTATAGACTCAATATGACAACAACACAAACCTATAGACTCAATATGACAACAACACAAACCTATAGACTCAATATGACAACAACACAAACTTATAGACTCAATATGACAACAACACAAACCTATAGACTCAATATGACAACAACACAAACCTATAGACTCAATATGACAACAACACAAACCTATAGACTCAATATGACAACAACACAAACTTATAGACTCAATATAACAACAACACAAACCTATAGACTCAATATGACAACAACACAAACCTATAGGCTCATATATAACAACAACACAAACCTATAGCATAATTATAGAGTCATAATATAGTATTATTGTCTGACTATATTATTGTGTAACACATTATGTTTATTTACTGTTTGAGGTACATTTCTGTAATTAAAATCCAAAATGATGCAAACTCAAACACAACGATGAAATAAATAAGGTGTATATAATTTTTCTTGATTATGTTTTTATATGTTTTGACAGGAGAGACCAGTCAGGAGTCACAGATGAAGGAAAGGCAGTGAATGTAGAGGGAGAGAGAGAACAAAGAGTAGAGGATGGATCATTCACTGCAACATTTAACCTGATTCTCATGCATCACTGCTTGCAACATGGGAGATGGAGTCTCCCATGTTGCCGTGCTCCAGTCGCACTAGGTGTGAAATTCCTCTACCCTAACTCTCTGCTACCATTGGACAAGACCCACTGGAAACTACAGAGGGTCCAGTTGCTACCCTGTGAAATCAACAAGGATATAAATTCCTGGAGATGAACTTCGTCCTGGCTTCCAGCTGCATCTCCATGTGAAGGGACCTCATCTCTTCTTTTCCTCCTGACACTCCTTCAAGGATCTCTGCTGCTCCATTCCTAGCTGCCCCTGGAGCAGGCCTCTCCTCTCGTCCTCTCCCAGCAGTGATTACAGCACGAAATGCATGGAGCACTCCACTACTGTTCCTGCAGAGGCTAAGGAACCAAAGGCCAACCGGTGCTTCTACGGCCACATCAGACCCGTTGCTTCCCTCCGCCACACTGTGAGAGCCAGCCAACTGCCCTGCTCTCAATGCCGTCCCGCCGAGGATCAGCTGCCGTCGGACCCACCAAAGAATAACAAGACGCCCCTTCAGGATCCGCAACTCAAGGAGCCGAACCGCCTCGAGAGGACAGACTAAAAGTAGCTTTATTGTTGTTGGAGTGTTTGTGTTACTGTGGGCTGACGGTTTAACAAACCAAACTGTGCTTCGCTGCTGCAATCCCCTCCTCTCTCTGTCTCTGTCTCTCTAGCCCCATTCAGACAGCGTTTTCATTCCGGGTCTGTTGTGCCTTTGCTCCGCTTCGACGTCTGTCTGAACGCAATGAAGGCGTAATGGGGTGTCAGTTTGTTCCACCTCTTTGACGCCTCGGGAAGTAGCACCAGCGCCGAAACAGGCGTCTGTCTGAATTGCATGCCCCGGCATTGCGCAACAGGTGTGACTATGTAGTAATATGTTCAGGTGTGCGACCGACCCCGAGGATTTAACAATGCGGTAGCAACAGGTAGTCCTTTGACGAACAAGCACAGAAAATGACCGCTAAACTGGGGAGATAGTGAAATATATCAGCTTTTATGTTCGCTGTTGCCTCTTAATGCTGTGGAACGCCGGCAAACACTGTGAACGCACACACCGAGGTGGAGTTGTGACGCCTTGGTCTGGTGCAGTTTGAACACAATAAAGGCGTCATAGAGAAGGGAATTCTTTTTGGCGCTGTAGTGCAATGCCTGTCTGAAGGTGGCTTCTCTCTCTGTCTTTTCCCTTCACTTGCTTATGGACACACACACACATGCTTGCTTGTATACAGTAGTTGATAGTTCTAGTAGTTGTAGGATATAATTAAGTTTAGTGATTGAAGTGTGTTAATTGCTAATAAATATTGCCAATTTTAATAAACTCTGTCATACTTTGAGATAAGTTGTGTAATATTTTTGCATTAATGCTGTTTTAAAGGCTGTTTGTGAGAATCTGTGCGAGGACTCATCCCTTCACTGTTCACTCAGGGAATCTGGGATCTCTTCGATACAGATATGAGCACCTTTTGAGACACAGCGTTTGGTTAATTGTTCCCTGTGTCCAGGGTGGTGCCCCGACATTATTGTTCATTTTAATAATTCTTAATCATTATTTTTCATAATCATTAATCGTATTTTAATGACCAAATGTGCTCCTATAATGATAACAGCTGTTCACAGCCGTAAATCAGTGGGGGAAAAAATGATGCAAAGGGTTTAGCGGAAACACAAAAGTGGCTTCCTGTTTTTGTTTCTTTTTAAAAATTGTTTGTGTTATCTCAGAGCTGTCTCGCCTGTCTGTACACACTGTCAAGGCTAATTTAATATGTAGCATTTTTAAGAGTCAGTGCCAAACATTTAACATAGTTGACATTGGTGCATAGTTTGTGTTATCTAATATTATTAGTGTGTCATCTGGAACTTAGGATACTGATGTGGTGAAAGGCAATTGAGCAGTTTTCAGTGTTGATGTTCAAAGGATGATCCATTTGTTTAACGCTACTAATTACTATTATAACAAAGAATTTTGTTCAGGGGCTAGAATGCTTTAACTGTAACTTAACAACACCTGCAAATCTTGCTCATGCTTACTCCCAGTCATACTTCTCACCAGTGATGTGTAGCTGTACTCCAGGATGTTGTGACATCACTGTTTGGTATGATTACAGGTGCAACAAAGCACACTTCCACACACATCCGCCACAGCCTGAGGTGACACAGGCTTTAAACTTTAAATCAGAGATGGCTGTGACACACTGCTTTTCAGCCCGCTCTAAAAATACTGATGACTTAAAACATCCCACGACCCTGATCCAAAGCTCTCATTTTGTTTAGACCTAAAACGACAAAGTTACTCGGTAATCTGGAAACCACAATAGCAAGTATATTATCTATGTACATAGTATCCATGTAACATAGTCCATTTACATGTGTCTCTAAGCTCAAATAAATAATAGAAATAATAAAATTGTCAAAACCTGTCAGAAAGGATGGGAGGCTGAGACTCAGAGGTAAGGACACAGGAACGTGTTGACTGCTGATGAATAAATAACATATTGAACTTATGATTAACAACTATTACCTGGGGTAAACATATTTGGGAATAATGTCTTTTACCACCCCCCTCAAATCATTTTGTTTATTTTCATAACCTTCTTTCAAACCCTTCAATAAATCACTTGAAATAGACTGAAGCCAGGAGCCAATAAGGTTTCCTTAATTGTAATCCTGTTTAGTCAGCTGATCCCATGATACCTAGCAGTTTTTGCATTGTATTTACATCTCATCTTTCCATCCTTCCATCCTAATCCTTTCCCTTTGAAACCTCCAAACATAGAACATCTGAAACAAGATTTATTGCCACAACAGCAGAATGATCTCTCACTCCTTCCTCCTTTGTCTCCTTTTCATTGCCCGTCCTCTTAGTTTGAGTCGGTGTTGTCATGGGAACCGTGCTGACATGGTGAGTGTTGAGTGAGATGAAGTGATCACTTCAGGTCAATGCCCCGAGTCTGGGACTGAGCCTTCTCCTTGGCCTAAAATAATGGACAGCATTGTGATAAATGTGATTAAAAGCTATTAGAAATTACACATATGAATTCATGGCATGGTTGTAAACATATTAAGGGGTTAAGCTGTTTGCTAATGTGTACATCGCCTGCATTAATGGATCTTTATCTTGACAGCACAGTTGACTTGCTGCAAAACCCACTCATTTCTGTTCATGGTAAACTAAATAGCACTCAGAGAGCACGTACCTTCACCAACACCATTACCACTAAAACCTGAACAATCTGAATTGTTTTCTCAAATAACTTTTCAGTAATTTCCTTCAGCATTCAGGTCTCTGAAAAAACAAATGGGCATGCTTGTAAGTGCTCACAATATGTGCATTCCATTTTGTATCGCCGTGAAGAGATCATCAGCTGTGATATCGTTGCACCCATGGCACAGCACACACCATGGTGATGTGACCATGGAGATGTTACTTAATCATCAATAGTTTAAGAGTTATAAACAAATACGTGGTTTTCCAAATGGCAGATCCAATTAATTTTTTTTGTCTAAATTAAACTTATTGCCTTTCACAGATGCATAACATCCATTTGCATTATCTCAGCAACACTGGCTACATTCACACTGCAGGCCAAAGGGGCCCAAATCTGATTGTTTTTTGCTCATATGTTGTTTTTTCAGGACAGTGTGAACAACATAAAATACGCTGAATCTGATCTAATCAATTCTGATTTGGGCCACTTGCTTCAATCTAATCCTGTTTTTGCCTTTTCACCACAGCCTAAAAAGTTGCCTATGTTGACCATTACCACACTACTGTTACTACTGCCACTACAGCAATGCAAGTAATGAATGCATGCACCACTATTTTAGTCATTTTGATAATGAACAGGCATGATGTTCATCAGCGTCTTTGTTGTAAATGTGGGGTCATGGTGCAGATCTGTTCACACTGATGTCAGATTAGTTTTCTTTAAAATCAGAACTGTCTATTTCATTCAGTGTGTACGTAGCCATTTTAGTGGCAGTGCAATGTTGCTACACTTTGACCCCTCAAAATATTTATATTAATCACTCAGATGCAATTGCACATAGAGGTGGAACATCATGAGTGGCCCATGCATTTTTTCATTTCAATTAGCCTATTGTTACATTAAAAAAAAAAGACAACCAATAAACAAACAAACAAGCAAACATGGCCAGTCGCAAAATGCAGATAAAGACACTAAGGGCATATCCAAGTACACCTTTATGGTGCATTGCATTTTATTAATGTAGCTGACATTTTGTCTGTGCAACAGAGTTGTTTAGTAAACATAGACATATATATATATATATATATGTTTCAGTGTTGTGGTGACTATCAATCATGATTTTAACTGTGCTCGCTGCTTAAGCCTCTATACACAATTAGTCCTCCAAGACATGCCACTAGCTTTAATCAAAATGTATCTAGTTTCTAGGCTTGATGAATACTGCATGTTTGGGGCTGATACCAATATCATTATTTGATTTAACTTTAAAAAATCTATATCTTGTTACATATGTTTTTCAGCATTAGCACGTAACATACATAAATATAACAAGGATTCTATTTATTTTTCAAATGCTTATGAAATATGTAGACATGCATCTCTCAGTAAAACCTTTCCAGTCTCACAGTTTACTTACAGACATGAAAAAGCAGCAGTGTGCTTTTATTATCATGGGTGTTTTTTCTGTGCTTCAGATTATCACCTTAATGCTTTTAGTCTTTGTCTCTCTCTGGTTGTATGAAGCGTGTTTAACCCTCCGAGCTTCAGAAATGAACTATTATTCAGTTTTTAACTGTCCAGACGCTGTTTGTCAGCATAAAGTTTGATTGTGACAGTAATTGATGCTAATGATCTTAACAAGTTAAATTAAACAGTGTCATGCTGGAGTTAACGAGCTATTAGAAAGGGACCTTGCTGCCCTTGTATTTACCACTCCTATCATGAGCTGTGACACACTTAAAACCAGGACGTCATTTTATATGTAGGTCAGAATTCAATACCTGAGGTTATTATTTTATTCATAAAATATTCTGATGCTAACACAATGAGAGTGTTGAGTGTTCACAATGTGCGCCCACATGTCAAAACAAAATACCAGACTTTTCGTTTGGCGTCGGGACTGGCAGTAGGCTGTATCGTTGTTGTAAATTTTTTTTAAATGTGATCCTTCAAATAATCCCCAGTTTTACTAAATGTATTTGTAATCTCATTACGTCTTTTTTTCTGTAACTGTAACGGAATACAGTTAGGCTACTGTTTTTTGTATCCTGATTACGTAACGCCTTTACATGTATTCCGTTACTCCCCAAGCTTGCAAATAAACGTATTCATGAATGGATAGGATGTGCTGCGTGGGTCATCAGTGAAGCTATAGGAATCAGGTGCTCATTGGAGAGGGATTAGGTCATTTAGAGAATATATTCAAGTTCATCTTCATTTTTAAATATCCTGTGTGGAGTGATTATCCGCAAACTTGAAGAATATCCAAGGCACACTGTTCCGTTTAAAGTATAAAAAGCCTTTATTCTTACATGACTATTTAGGCATTAAAAAACATGCTGCTCAGTTTTAGTTTTTATCAAAAATGGAGATGAACTTGAATATATTCTCTAAATAAACTTATTATTTGAATTAAACCACAAACCATAATTTGATTTAGAAATTACTCTTATTTTTATTTTGTACTAATGAGGTGTCTGAGGGGTGGAAGTGATAAAAAAATTACATGATAAAACTGTAGGTGATGAAAACGCACGTGACTTAAAAAATGTAGTGGTAAAAGTGGATGTTGGCATTTGATTTGCTAAACTAATTGACATTTTATCGTTTACAACATGCAATTTTTGTTAATTCCGGCATGTAAAAAGAGCAGTTTTTGTTACTTTTATTACTTCCCGGACTGGAAAAATCATCCTGATCAGTCGGTATTCAGTCACTAATTAAATAATCATTAATCATAATTAAGTTATATGCAAAGGAAATTGTTGTTCTTAGCTAAGGAGACTAACACTCTCCCGCCTCATTAGTTTGTCTCACTACATGTCCTTTCCGTTGAAGTTAACCACACCCAAGCATGTAACATCACAGTTTATTTGATTCGGTATTTATTTCATTTAACCGTACATTGCTTATATGGACTGTACACATATTAACACTGTAGGGTAATGATTTGTTATATTAATCTTTTCTTTCTTTGTTTTTGAATTACTGTACGTGGTTGGTGAGGGACCTTCCTGCTGCTGAGGGCTGAGGACTAATAAATACTGGAGCCCGTCAGACTGAACCAGATGTAGTTAGTTTTGCTTTGCAATGAGTCGTAGTTGACTTCCATTTAGTTTTTCCCTGGTGTAGTTTGCCGCTATATATGGTAGGTTTGTTCTTTTACTATCTTGTTTAGTTGCTGTTATCATTAATGTAGTTATATTTTGTTGACCTATTTTATAGGCTCTACTTGTTAGGTTTTTGGTTTATTTTGTTCATTGCATTTTTTGGTTCATTTTTCAACTTTAAATCTTGTCCCTTCATTGCCTCACTGTTAATGAGAAGGAGAGCATAAGTGGACATCTTCATGGCTGCAAAAACAAATTAAGAAAACAAAACTAGATTGGAATCAAGGGCTTTATGATGATACTATATACTGTTTTGCAACAGAAAGACATGTATTGTTTCTCACTCTTTACAGGCGCATTGTTGGTGTATTGCTATCTTTAGGTATCCAAAAGTGATTGAACCATTGACCAACAAAAACCTGGTCTAAACTCAATGGTGCAATATTTTTACAGCTGTTCAAAGGGCACATCAGAGGCACCCACCTAGGCCGGTTCATAATGCGGATACACACACAACCACCTGCCATCCTATTCAGAGACTCCCACATGGATGGAGATTAAACTGCAGCTCTACCGGTTCCTCAGGATTTAACATGAGGACGGCTGCTTTACTCTAAACAATTATCATGGTATACCTGGATTGTGTGTGTGTTACCTTTTGAATGTGTAGAAGAACACAGATCATCAATTACATCATATCCCGTCCACTATTAATCACACCGTAAAAACAAAAACTGGAAATTACTTAATTTGATGTTTACTTCAAAATAACAAAAAAAAAAACGAATTAAGTTTCTTGTTAAAAGTTGTCCACAATACTTAACCAATGTTGGCAAAAATACAAACGATAATTGAACCATAGTTGAACCAGAACAATCGTTTGCACATGGTCATTTCAACTACTTTGTTGAACACGGTCTACAGAGCAAGTCCCCTGCTGGGATTTTGGTCCACCATATTGATGTCCCACATGGCAGGTGATGTGCTCTCCGCAGGTGCAACTTCTAATACAACTTGACATCCAAAAGGTCAGTATTTTGGTTGAATATTTTCTAGCAATTCTTAATGATGTGATTTTTATTGTATACATGTTTAAATCTCAAGATAAACACTAGATCTGCTAGTAAATCATTATTAGTGGGGTAGCTGAAAGGTAGTATACTCAAGTTCATCCCACTATTCACTATGTGATTGCCGAGTATTGTCAAGGCCATTGTCCTCACAAATCGTCTAGACCTCTCCACTACATTTGCCTTCCTTTTTTGGCTTGCTCTATGCCTTAAACATTCCCAAAAAGAACATATAAGAGCACTTCTGAGGCCCTCTCTGCTAGTTCGAACAGTAAGGTATAGGAGCTTGAAAACCTCTTATTCTAAGTTAGTTAGAAGCTGGCTTTTTTCTTTTACATTTTTGGTCTTTTTTTATGTTGGCTGGCCTAATCAGCCTATGTAACATTTCAGGACACTTTGTGTTGTGTCAACTTTAAACTTTGAATTAATGCTAGATGCAGAAGTCAGTTAACAGTTTATTCTTTCATATCTATAATAAACATTGGTTGTTGTTTTATGTTTTGTTATTTGTCATCTTTAAGATGACTGCTTGGACCAACTTTTTGTTGTTTGGAATTCTTAGTATGTTAAGTATGTACTTTTTCAAAAAAATAAATATTATCTGAACAAAAGATAATAAGTTGGCACAACTTTTGTTTGGACTAGTTTGTGTGTAAAATTTAAAACTTGAAGGCTTTTGGAGTGGATCCATATAAAGGGGTGAATTCAGGATTTCTATGACTTTGGATTAGGGTTTATTTGATCTAAAAGGGATTCTTGGGTCATGGTATAGGTATGTGCTCTACTGACTGCCCTTGTAGTTTGTCAGTATTCTAAATTGAAAATTTGTGAAAGGGTTCCAAATAGAACTTTCTATGCGGCCATTTTATATTCATTACATATCAAAAAGTGCTATATCTGAAATATATATGAGATTTTAATTTCATATATAATTTAATAATAAATTTAATTTTAAGATCCAATCTGAAAAACAACCCAAGCATTGTCAGATCCTAACTGACTTACCTAAACCTTCCAAAACATATCACATATCATAACACAAACATAACAGGACCCCAAACCAACCCAACTACAAATAATCCTGAAATCTTTGACACTGATGGGCATATTCATAAGCATATGATATTATGATCATCCTCTAGTTGCATGTCTGTTGTCTCCAACTTACCCTGAGTGAGGGCCGAGGAGGTCTAACTGGTCTGACTGGTTGTGCAGGCTCTACTATAGGGTATGCCTGCCTTCTCTCCAGAGGCTCCAAGTCGTCAGCGACATCTGGACAGCTGATGTATCCTCCAGCTCCAAACACTGAACCCAGATCACCTTGTAACAAGCTGTGACTGCTGGGAGCATTATATGTACTGAAGTCCTGGTTAAAAGACATGTTACTGACCGCCATGTTGAGGGTGTCAGCAGTGTTGGTGTTTGTTTTGTTGCTTGTGCAGATACTGGTGTTACTGAGTTCGAGTCCCACCAGGTCATCTGATGCTACATCACTGTCTGAGCTGTTACTGGTGGGACTGACATTTAGCTTTGGTTCTACAATGCATTGATTATTGTTCGCTTCAGGGAAAACTTCCTTACTCAAAACATCTAGCACCTCCTGGTTGTCATGGCTACTTAAGTGAAGCAATTCCTGATCATCATTGCTACAGTGATCCAGGAGTTCCTGCTTGTCGTGGCTACTTGAAACAAGCCCTTCCTGATTTTCTTTGTTCATAGAATTATCTAAATCCAGCACTTCCTGATTTTCAGGACAAGAGAAATCCAGCAGTTCTTGATTACCATGGCTACAAGGTTCTACCACTTCTTGGTTATCATAGTTACACGGCTCAAGTAGGTCCTCAATGGACTTATTGCGATAGGGCTCCACAACCTCCTGGTTTTCATGACTGCAGAAATGCAGGACTTCCTGGTTTTCACTAACAAACACCGTGTGGTCAATGCTAGAGAGTTCCAGCACTTCTTGGTTTCCATTGGTAAACAAATCCAGCAGTTCCTGTTTACTATTACTACAAAGATCAAGCACTTCTTGGTTTTCATGGGTATGAGGTTCCAGTACGTCTTGTTTGCTATAATTAGTGGGTCCTACTTGCTCATTGTTGTCATTGGTACAAAGGTCCTTTGCCTCTGGGTTATCATCGCCACAGTGGTCCAGTACCTCCTGGTTCTCTGCTTCAGGGCTGAGCTTAAAGCCATAAGGGTCAAAGTCCTGTGTCGTGTGTGAGGAAGTGATGTCAAACCCATAGGTGTCAAAATCCAGTTGGTCTGGCTGAGAATGAGAGGCCTCAGGGTCAAAGTTCAGATTGTTTTCAGCAATCTCTGGAGTCAGTTCAGCTTCATCCGGGTCTAAGAGGGTGTGACTAGAATGTTCTGGACTGAGTTTAAACCCATATGGGTCAAAAGAAGACTGACTGACTGGTTTGTAGCTCAATTCAAAGTTAAGCTCTCTGTTCTGATCTGAGTGTGGCTGGATAAAGACATTTTGGGAATCTAGCGAGCTTTGAGGAGTCGCAGAGTTTCTGGGTTCCTCTTCAATGTTGCTAACCCATTCTGCCCCCTGAGTGGAGGTAACATCACATGTCAGAGTTTGCTCCACATCGCTTGTCCAACCTGGTTCGAACAACATTTGTTCTTTGAGAAGGGGAACAGTCTGAGCTGAACCAGAACTCACACCTAGGAGAAGAACACAGTAAGGCAGTAAGGCTAAAGTATAATACATTAAGAACAAGCCCTTTTGGGAGGCTGACATGCTAAAAATAAAAATTTATTTTACATTTATTTATGTGATATTGAGATTAAAAAAAATGTTTAAATGTTTTCAAATGTTTAAACGTCTATGAAGAGGTACAGACTGATGTTAAAACAGGAAGTGTCAGAGAATGGATGATTTAGGAAATGAAAGAAATCGTAGGACAAACATTTTGGTTACAAATTTAAGAAAAGCAGCTTCACACCAAACAAATAGACCCCAATATTGAGAGTATTTTTTCAGTGCAGTAATTCACATTTGTCAGCCTTTTCTCTAATGACAGAGACTCTAAATTTATATATTGTATGGCACAGGCATTTGTTTCAACCACATGTATCGTAGCAGATACTGTATGCCATCTTTTTACATTACGTGCTCTATGTTACAGGCCTCCAGATTTGGATACCAGTTAACAGAAGTTGTTTCCTGTTTTAAACAGTATAAGGAAGAGACAGGAGATGTTAGTTGTAGTTCCATACAGACAGATAGAGATTCCTTGCCTTAGAGTAAGATGGTTGAGCTCTGCAGCTGCTTGAAAATAATCTGCACATGCACTTTTCTCGACTACCTGAACCTGTCTGGAATTAGTCTGGTTGGATGAGCTTGAACTGACCTTTATGAAACTGATTTAGCCTCGACTGATTTGTTAGGTTGGTGCAAGTCAAGTGTTGGACTTTATTCCACACTTTTAGTAGTGTCCACTATGCATCAGGCCTCTGGTTTTAGTTTTTATTTGTTTTGTTTTTTTATCATTCTGTTATAAACCCTGATCTATCAGTAGTCGAGGTAACAGTAAGCTGTGTTTAGTCCTGTCACAATTATTACCTCCACCAAGGAGGTTATGTGATTGGTTCGGTTTTTTTGTCTGTTTTTTGTTTGCCTCTGTGTTTTTCGTCTGTTGCAAAAATACACAGATTTGCATGAAATGTTCACCAAAGATGGACTCTAGCATATCCTAGAGGTGATAAAATTTTGGTGATGATGAGGTGGGACTGGTACTGCTGGAAAAAGGGCCTGTGTCCACCAATGTTTGTTGGGGATAGTTTTTTTATCAACAAATACTGACTGAATATTTTTCAACTCTCGGTGACCAAAACAAAAAACAAAACAAAAAAAAAAGCCAAATGTGCAGCGCTAATCCCAGAAAAGACGCTCAGCTTTAAAAAAGACGCTAAGCACATCGTCACACTGCTGGTGTTTGTTACAGCGCTCCTATTGCACATAATTAAAAAGATATGCTGGCCTCAGGAAACAATGCTTTGGTGGAAACAGGCCCTAACAATTATGTTGAGGATTGTTGGGCCTTGGTGGAGGTCTTGTTGCATATTTGTCTGATCGCGATTATTTGAGCTAACCACAATTATTTTTACATAATCATTAGAATCACTTCCATTCATCTACATACATCACTATTCCCATGTAGTTTAAGACAATTTGATGTTTAAGTGACGCTCGTTCTTGGCATCATCTGCTTGAGCACATTTTTGGTTGGAGGCCAAATGAAAAAGGATGGAGGGGGTGATTTGTTGAATTTGCAGCCAAAAGGTAGCGCTGAAAATCGTTAATACAAAAAAACAAAAAACATCTGCGGATTCACACCCCATCCAAGCCGATGAACTTTGCTATTGGCTATTACTGAAGCTATTTTTTTTTCTTTTTTATATATAGTATATTATATATTTTATATTTATATTGCTATATATATATATATGTTTTATATATTTTTTATTTTATTTTTATTTTTTTTATATATATATATTCTTTTTTTTGTTTTTTCCCGTCCATCCCTTTGTTTCTTCTTTGTCTGATTTATTTTCAGATTATAAGACCATTTTAAGTAGAACACCATTAAACATGAGCTTTGGTACCAGCCCACACACTGGTAAAGAAGTAAAAGTTGTGTAGGATGAGTGTAACATTTGAAAAAGTGTGATAAGTATTAATTACCTTGTTGAGGTCCTGATGCCTCTGGGTTAGCATCTCCTACTAGAGATCCCAGACTGTGTTCTTCTATGTCAGAGGGAGGGGAGACAGTGCCAAGGTCCAGCTCATACCCATTAGGGTCTGATTCTACAGAATACTGACCCTGGGACCTCCAGCCCTTAATTGGCTCAGCCCCCAATTCTTCTGATGAGCTCTGAATGGGTTTAAATCCACAACAATCATCGGCCACTGCAATGGCATCCAGGTCCTCTCGGCTATAGCTGATCTCTATGTCGCTGTCTTCATCTGGGAATTCAGACTCAAAGCACTGAGTTCCTGTTGAGGCTTTGTTTTCAGCACAGGACAGACTGGTGTCCACCTCATCACCAACGTTTCCTGCCCCTTCATCAGTGCCGACATTCACCTCAGAGAACAGCATATCTGTTGCAAAGGGGTCACTGCCTTTGAAAGGGTCTGAAGCAAATCCATCTTGCAAAAAAAATATTAAGATTATTTAAGTTTATTGACACGACAGTTATGTGTTAAAAACAACCCATTTTCATTCAGTAAAATACATAAAACTTTAAACAAAGCGAAATGGCAAATGTCTGATACAAGCAGCTAACAGCAGATCTAGTAGTTGTGTCAGTACCAGATAAAAATCCTATTTTGCTTAACAAATATTTAAGTACAATTTGCTGCTAACACTTTATATATATGGAAGTTATTACTGTTTATCTTTCTATGACAGTTTCCGACTAGCCTTGCTAAAGCAGAATTTAGTGTTATCATCCTATGGAAAGCAACTAGTCTGGTTGGTTACGGCAGTTTCTATCTATTTCTATTATTATCTATTCAAAACATTTTCAAATTGCTGAGATTATTAACCCATGACTGTTTCTATTGATTACAAGTGGTACACATGGGTATGTAGCTCAAATCATGCATAAATGAAATGGAACACTGACATTTTAATTGTATTTTAAGGAAATCCATCTTGTTTTGTTGGTCTGATTGAATTATTAGGCTATTTAAACTGAATGCAGGGAGAGGCTAGATTGACTTATAACAAGAGGAACTTTTTGACCAGAGTTGAGACAAGCTAAGAAATCAACTGCACGTGCAAATCGATTTCATAGCTTGTCTCAACAGAACAGCAATGTAAAGACAATCAAGTGAGGCAGGACTTTTCAGCTCTACCTGCCATCTTACATTGTTTTCTCGGTTCGTTTAGTGTCAGAAGGAAATGCATTAGCAGCTATGAAATGAAGTCACTTCGTCTGCATTTTAACTGCTGAAACACATTCCACACAGGTGGAAACCAACATGATTCTAGCAACTGAGTTTTAAATATTTTAGGGCAATTATAAATCAATGCCTGTTGTGTGTTAGCATTTAATTAATTCAGCTGTAGTCTACAACATCAAATCATTTGTTTTGACTATCATCTCCAGTGATATAGCTGCAGACACACCAACTAAATGATCCACCTTGAAAATGGTGGATCACCTCACCCTAAATTACTTGTTTAGGGTTAGTGAAAATCTCAGGTGGAGTGCTGTGAAGTACTCTGTGAGACTTGTTGTTTTTTAGAAAGCGTAAAATTGCTTTAGTCTTTATTGTTTATTTAAACATTCATTGTAAGAATTAAAAATACAACTTAAGGAAATAAATGTCCTAGTGTATTATTACTCACCTGATGAGTCAGTTTTAGGGAACAGGTCTTCATTGAAGAGGTCTTCTACATATCAATTGGTATAATTAATATTTATAACCATTGAGATACAGTGAAGCTTAAGTGTAGACACAGTAAATTAAGTTGCTACAAGGAGAATCTCTTGTTGGACCTACTGTACTCCTGACAGACATGAGCCACATGTGGTCTGACATTGTCATGCATGAAGGTGATGCTGCAGGATAGCGTTCCCCACGGCGACGATACACACGCCTAAGTTAAATCTGGACTTGTCACTAAATGCGATCTGCCTCCACTGTGCAATGAGCCATAACATCTGTAACATCTGTGCTACATGTGTCTGCTGAGTTCAGACCATCAGCATCATCATCATCTGCATCCCAATTGCCTGGTCACGTAAGTTTTGTGGAAGCTGTGACATCATCGGTTGTTTCAGTAGGACATTAATTAGACCCGGTAAATTATCGCCTTGACCAGGTCTTTTCAACCATGCACAATAAAATCTCACCAACATCATGGTTTACTCTGAAATGCACCAATGACTGTTATTTCTATGTTATGACTAAATGATGGTTATTCATGTTTTAACATGTTTTGGTTGTGGGTACTTTAAAAAAGTCATCTCTATGTATCATGCTTGTTTGTTTGAGTAGATTAGGGCTAGTGAAAGGAAAATATTGGGTTCTTGAATTTGGGTATGTTACTTTAGATACTATTAGTATTGATATTGATAACCTCTGACATTTTGCAGAAATTATGAAAAAAGATGACCTAATTATTCAGGTTGTATGAACATTATCTTGCACCTTTTCTCTCCCCAATTTAACTGCAACTTTGTAATTTGCAATAAGATTATGACATTCATCTGTGATAAATAGGGGTAGCTGTTGCTCAGGAGGTAAAGACCCAACCATGCAAAAGTGTCCTTAAACAAGATACTGAACCCCATTTTGCTCTCACTCACAAACACCATTGGTGTGCCAGTGATTGAGTGAATGGTTCACACCTGATGAGTGGGTGGTGCCTTGCATAAAAGTCTCTGCCATCACTGTATGAATGTTTGTGTGAATGGGTGAATGCTGGTTTGTGTTGTAAAGTGCTTGGCATGGTCCGTCAGACTAGAAAGGTGCTATGTAAAGAAAGTAAAGTAGAAAATCTGGGTTTATCACATTATCACAGATGAATGTGTTATGAACCATCCTGCAAAATTTGAAAGATTAAATCAATCAGCAATACCTACAATAAGTGATCAAAGTCCCCTAAATAAATGTAAGCTGTTTCTCCTGTCTTTACACGACATGGTTCAAGTGACCCATGCCGATTTTTTCCACCCATGTGGCACAGATCGGATTTGAATCATGAACGTGTAAGCAGGAAAGAGGCACGTGAAATCGGCACACTAAGTCCATTCCTAATGCAAAAGAGGAAAGTGATGCGTACGGTCAATCTGACAGTGGGCAAAGGGGTCAGCTTGGTAGAAGTCCAGTTGGCTGGGAGGGTTTGCATTAATAGTGGACTCTTCCTCCCCCCTGATATCCTCATCTTCTGGCTCATCCTCTATGTCTGATCTCTCCATCTGTGAAACATGACAACATCATAAAAGCCGTATTTAGTCTTTGTGGCACTTCATACATATGTTGTATGATGAGAGGTGTTGTGTGATGATGAAGCTACCTTTGGTGAGCTGGTACCACTGTCGTCTACTTCTCTGGTATCTACAAGATTATTGCAGAAGGATGAGCTGCTGGCCCTCTGACAGAGAGAGAGACAGACAGAGAGAGTTGTGACATGAAAAAAGACAATAACAGAAGAAACGTAAGACAAGATGCATCCTCATCAGCTGGATATATTGTGACAGCAGAATTTTTTACTTTTCATGATATTTTCAGATGTTTTTACAGAAACGGTAAGAAACCTATGATCAAAATATTCATACATTCTGTTATTGTCTTAATTACCTCTACCTACATGATCTTGTGGAGTTTAGGTAATCTGTGCCGTTTGTTAGCCACAAATGGTTTATTAGCTTACTTGGAAGATTTCAACAATTTTATAGGCTCAATATAACAACAACACAAACCTATAGGCTCATTATAACAACAACACAAACCTGAAGGCTCAATATAACAACAACACAAACCTATAGGCTCAATATAACAACAACACAAACCTATAGGCTCAATATAACAACAACACAAACCTATAGGCTCAATAGAACAACAACACAAACCTATAGGCTCATTATAACAACAACACAAACCTGAAGGCTCAATATAACAACAACACAAACCTATAGGCTCAATATAACAACAACACAAACCTATAGGCTCAATATAACAACAACACAAACCTATAGGCTCAATATAACAACAACACAAACCTATAGGCTCAATATAACAACAACACAAACCTGAAGGCTCAATATAACAACAACACAAACCTATAGGCTCAATATAACAACAACACAAACCTATAGGCTCAATATAACAACAACACAAACCTATAGGCTCAATATAACAACAACACAAACCAATAGGCTCAATATAACAACAACACAAACCTATAGGCTCAATATAACAACAACACAAACCTATAGGCTCAATATAACAACAACACAAACCTATAGGCTCAATATAACAACAACACAAACCTATAGGCTCAATATAACAACAACACAAACCTATAGACTCAATATAACAACAACACAAACCTATAGACTCAATATAACAACACAAACCTATAGGCTCATTATAACAACAACACAAACCAATAGGCTCAATATAACAACACAAACCTATAGGCTCAATATAACAACAACACAAACCTATAGGCTCAATATAACAACAACACAAACCTATAGGCTCAATATAACAACAACACAAACCTATAGGCTCATTATAACAACAACACAAACCTGAAGGCTCAATATAACAACAACACAAACCTATAGGCTCAATATAACAACAACACAAACCTATAGGCTCAATATAACAACAACACAAACCTATAGGCTCATTATAACAACAACACAAACCTGAAGGCTCAATATAACAACAACACAAACCTATAGGCTCAATATAACAACAACACAAACCTATAGGCTCAATATAACAACAACACAAACCTATAGGCTCAATATAACAACAACACAAACCTATAGGCTCAATATAACAACAACACAAACCTGAAGGCTCAATATAACAACAACACAAACCTATAGGCTCAATATAACAACAACACAAACCTATAGGCTCAATATAACAACAACACAAACCTATAGGCTCAATATAACAACAACACAAACCAATAGGCTCAATATAACAACAACACAAACCTATAGGCTCAATATAACAACAACACAAACCTATAGGCTCAATATAACAACAACACAAACCTATAGGCTCAATATAACAACAACACAAACCTATAGGCTCAATATAACAACAACACAAACCTATAGACTCAATATAACAACAACACAAACCTATAGACTCAATATAACAACAACACAAACCTATAGACTCAATATAACAACACAAACCTATAGGCTCATTATAACAACAACACAAACCAATAGGCTCAATATAACAACACAAACCTATAGGCTCAATATAACAACACAAACCTATAGGCTCATTATAACAACAACACAAACCTATAGGCTCAATATAACAACACAAACCTATAGGCTATACGCTCTGCTGCGACAGCACAGCTCTGTCACAAGAGCACTGAGGTGCAAAAGGACCCGCTTTGATAAAAGCCTGATCCCTCGCTGAATAGACCCGAGTGTGGGCTGTTGTCTGTTCATTGATGTCATCACTGTTTTGTTGTATTTCTGTCATTGTATGCATGTGTGTAACATGTGTGATGTGACATGTACAGTGCTGTTAAAAACAATTTGCCCTTGGGGACAATAAAGTCTATAAAGTCGCGTTTTCAGGCACTGAAAATGCTTTTCTAATGTAAACAAATGGCCAAAATGCAACAAAACGTTACGGTTTTGGAATGAAATGGTTGTGATGTAAACAGACCCTTAATGTAACAGTCCCTTAATGTAACAGACCCTTAATGTAATGTAATGTAACAGTTTATAGGAGAGGGTGTAGAGGGTGGTTTGAGAATGGCCCTTTGGGTCATGATCAAAAACAGTGGATCCTCCACTTTCAATAGTGAAATGTGAGTCCTTCATTAGACTCTTATTATCGGGTAAATACCCGAGATTTTTAAACTCCATATCCCCATTCTCTGGCACAGCCTTCTTTTATATATTTGACATCTGAAAATGAGACTAATCAGGTGATGTCACTTGACTGTGATCAGATTTTCTTCAACATGGAACCAACACAACATAAAACAACGAAAGAATCTACAATGCTGTGTCCTTTTTATTCCTGGCTCAAAATTAATAGTATAATAATTAGTAGCATTAGTAGCATTCCTCATGATCACTGTGATTTACCATTATCAGGTCAGCATATGCCGGCAGTGATTGGCTCCTTCCCCATGGCTTCATAGGAAGCGAATCATCCTCAGCAGTGTCTGCGGGAGACGGTAACTCATCCAGCTGGCTCTCTGGAGTGACTGCACTTCCTGATAGAGAGCACAGAGTGTGCTCCTCCTACGAGAAAGAGAAGCATGTGTGTATATCTTCCTCAGACTGGGTTCTCACAACCTTTAGCTCACAAGCTATAGTGAAGATTTCATCTTAAAAAGAGAGTGTGAATGGTGTCTTTCATTATCAATTTTCTGGAGACTTGGATAAAACCGTAAAGCTGTACAGAGTCGTTTTGTTTATTTTCGGTTGTTTGGTTACATTTTAAAACCCTAATTCATCTTCTTAAGATGTTTAACACACAGCATGCACATCCTCATGTACCTGCAGGATCTCTTCATAGGACTGTCTGATGGAGTCTTGCAATGGTGTGTTCCTCTCTCCAGCCTCCTCCACCTTCCTCTTGGCCTGCTTCACCTCCTCTCTGAGCTTCCTCAGCCTCCACCTGGCTCTGGCAAGTTCCCTCTCATACTCCTCCACCTGGCTCTCCTTTTGCATCTCGTCTGCCTGCAGAGTGAGGATCTAGCAATAAAGAAAAAGGGAACCAGTCCAGTTTTATTATGTATCAGTTCAAAGGCAAATTGTGAATAAATTGTTAGTTTTGGAAACAAACAAGCAAACAAACAAAGATATCATGGCCTATAAGTTCCAAAGATGGGAAGTCCCTCTGTGCTTAAACTGTATTATGTAACTCATAAAGCCAATATATAATAAGTATAGAATATAGAATTCTACTCATGTCATATAATGATACAAGCATCAAAACGATAAGGAGTGATGCTTCCTTCTCCACTAAACTATTTTTGTTTAAGTATAAATATTACAACACCAGCCTTCAGTATATAAATCACACAAAGAATAACGTCTTTATGAAAAAGAAAATAAACTTTTGTTCTCACAATCAGTTTTTTTACACATTTAACAACATAACTTAGTTTTAAATCGCAGCTCTTGGAATAGGAAAATCACACTCTTTCAAAGTCGATGAACAATGATTGATAATTAAACAACTGCAAAGATACTCATTAGAGTGCATACCTCCACCAATATCATACAATCCTAAACATCTTTTTAGCTTTTGTAATTTATTAGTAGAGTTTCCCTTCCTCCATATCTAAATTGCTCCACCTTCACTTCCTTGGGCCCCCAGAAAGTCACATGCCAAGTTTGAAGTAGTTCAGATGAACGGCTCTCACGATAGGCGAATTACAGACAGAGACACACAGAGATCGTAGCATTATAGTAAGATGAATCCTGTATCAGTCGGGCTGAAGCCCTCATTAAAGTGTGATAACAAACTGAAGCAGTGACCAATCAGAAATCCTTCACATACTGACATCAGAGCAGCATCATTATAGACTGTAACAGTGGCAACAATATAACCTGCCAATACAATGTGCATTTACCTGCAGTTATAACCAGCTATTTATGCAGAAAAACATACTGTACTTAGTATAAGAAGTTCTCATGCTGTTTACGGTGATAGAGAAGTAGCTGTGGAGAAGCAGTTCATCATTACCTGTTGACTCTCTTCATAGCAGAGCTGTCTTATTGTCTTTATTTGCTGTACCAGCTTCTCTTTGTGTTTCTCTAATTTAACCAGAGTGCCCTCGAGCTCGTTGCGGTCCGACTGCTGCTCCTGAAGCTCCAAGTTCTCCAGTGTGACTGCCTTCTCTAGCTCCTACACACACACACACACACACACACACACACACACATACACACACACACACACAGACACACACACACACACACACATACACACACACACACACACACACACACACACACACACACACACACACATACACACACACACACACACATACACACACACACACACATACACATACACACACACACACACAGACACACACACACACACACACATACACACACACACACACATACACACACACACACACATACACACACACACACACAGACACACACACACACACACACATACACACACACACACACAGACACACACACACACACAGACACACACACACACACACACATACACACACACACACACATACACACACACACACACAGACACACACACACACACACACACACACACAGTTTAGAATTTAAGAATAATTCAATGATAAACCGATTTCAATCAAAACAATACATGCATCATTGACATCATTTCACTATTGTTACAATCTGCTCTGGGGCTGCACTGAAATATAAAATACTCAAAATATTTATTCAGTATCTGAGTTAAAAATTCAGTTTAAAATCCGTTAATACTCCACCAAATACTGCAGCCTGGTCAGTGGTCCTATGCTTATTCTGTAAGTATGACACTGTAGGTATATGGAATCAAACAAAACGTATTGAAATATCCAGCAGTCAAAAAGGGAAACCATAAGACCTACAACTACAGATGAGCACAAACCATGATTAGAAGCGCTGTCTACAATTTTCACACGGCTCTCTTTTACCACTTTGCAGATACAGTTGCTCTGGCTTCATTCCAGATATTTATGAAGATATTCATGTCCTGTATTGGAATGATGAATGAGGAGAGTATTCTGTCCATTCCCTCATGACTGTAGCTCTCTTAGCTCTCTTCCATTTCTCTTCTCATGCCATGATTCACTTTCATGTGAACGGCCTAGCAGAGTGATCTCTCTCACTGATGGACTCCGCCTCAATATGCTTCAGTGGCCAACAATCTGCTGACAAGGGCTGATTGGTGCCAACTGTACAGGACACATTACATGGCCATGTCTGAAGGGCATCAACTTTTGTTGAGCAATGTCTACTAATGCAAATGAAGGTCCGTCTCTCTCTCGCTCCATGTTGCACATTTGAACAGGGCAATATTGGCCACCAGTGCAGTGATAAGCAGACAATTAGCAGAAAACATCATTGTCAGTCCTGACTATTTACACACACTGGACAATGTGCAATAGTGCCTTATTTATTTATTTATTTTTTCATTTATATTTTACTTTTGGCTGTTATTTTAACAATGTGCAATTTTAACAACATGCAATAGTTCTCACCAATTTATTGATCTCATTTTAACACATTAGCACTGACTATTATTATTGTTTGACTATATTTTATTATCTGTCAACTGTATTGTTTGTCCTTACTGTACTGCATGTGTGAGCTGCTACTGGATACCTGAATTTCCCCAAGGGGATGAATAAAGTATCGATCTATCTATCTATTTAATCTCTTGTTTGGACACTGAGTGTGTTTCAATATGTAATATGGACAGAGACGTTGATGCCTTCGTGTTTAGAAATTTGAGGAAGCAGCTCATCGTCTCAGCATGTTCCTACATGCATGCTGGATTGGTTGGCCGGCTCATAAGCTGAAGTACCTGGAAGTCCTCTGCTTGCGGGTTTGTTGGTGCTGTTGCAAGGTTTTCTGGAGTTGCTGAAAGAAGAGTTCAACATTAGATGGCAGAGTAAAGCATAAGGTGAGCGTGCATGTGACACCTTGGGATGTGTTATATTGTTGTGGTAAATGCCAGGGGTGCACATAAGTGGTGCGCAGGTTTGCATGTGCGGTCAAAATAAACGATGCACGGCGTGTATGAGAACAAGAAGCGCTTTTGCGTACACCACTGTGTACATTGTGTGTGTGTCCAACAACGGAAAGATTAATTAATTAATTAAGGAGTGAATTGAACAGCACAGGACAGAGTAAAGGGGTTCCGTAACTCTTCCATGCTTATGGTTTATTGGATGAGTGGAAGATGAAGTTGGTTTCAGTCTGCACAAAGGGGTCGTTCCCAAATTTAGTGAGATGATGGTGAACGGGGATTCCCTTGTGTATATTCTGTGTACCGCCCACATCTTTGAAAACTGCGCCAAGTCAGCTGATCACATGGTCCCGGACTGGGAGATATTTTCTCGCTCCATTGTGAAGTTACTAAGCTTTTATTTACATACAGGGGCTGCAAAAAGAACAGAGGTTCAGGTGCTCCTTGTTGTTTGTTTTGTGTACCCCTGTCCATTACGATCAACAGATTACTTTGGGACAATGCACACCTTGCAGTGTTACATAACACTTGAACTGGATCCAAAGGTCGGACCTTCTGGCCATGAGAGAGGTACATAATGTAGCAGCAACGTGGACCTGCATATGAAATAACCATGATATAATTATTCATCAGAAAACTGAATGAAAAATGCAATGTAACTTAAAAAGCACAATTATTGTTTGATCAGATCCAAAGCCTTGTCTCCAACTGATCAAATGGTTGATTTGTTTTTCTTAAGGGCATCTGACCTGCTGTTCAGCTGCATGGAGAGTGAAGAGTTGGATGCAGTCATTTTGGAGATCCTTAGTGGTCATCAAAATATAGGATATAAGATGACAGTTAGTCATCTGAATGCACACAAATCCAAAGTGAAGAAGGGTAAATGATTTGTGGGTAACAGCATTGATTAACACTGCAGGCCGTATGTGATATTGATGGTTTGTCAGTGACTCATCCCGACAACTGCTTGGGCATCGTGTGGTATTGTTGGCTGGAGATGGGTGGGACCTGGGTGAGTGGGACCCCTGCTGTGCTTGCGCCAAATTCCTCCTACAGTGGATAGCTAGCCCACTGCAGGCCTTAGAGTAGAAAGCTACTCAGATTTCATAAAACCAAGAGAGAAATTTGCTTCTCAAAGCTTTTCTAGGCAAATTACACAGTTCTGTTTTTAAAAAAAAGTGTTTTTCAGGCTGAGATGAGGCCGAAATGAACATTTATAAACTACTTACTAACATAGGCTACATATGACATTTCATTCAAACAAAGAAATTTAAAAAAAAACATTCCAAACTACCCTTGAAACTTGCTTCTCAAAGCAGTTCTAGTCAAATTGCACAGTTCTGTTTAAAAATGAGCCTTCAATCTCACACAGATTTGAATGAAACAAAGCTAAAAAAAAAAAAAAACTTCTGTAGCCAGATTCACCAGTCTGCGTAACAATGTGCTTTTGAGGCTGATATATAGAAAATATGCTTTGTGCACTATGACATGAAACTGAATGGAAAGCTTGTTTTACACTTCATATAACTCAGATTTGAACAAAACTATCCTTAAAGCGTGTTTCTCAAAGATTCTCTCCATGATTCTGATCCATGACTGAAGATAATATGGATATATTGAGTTAAGTAATGGCAGCTTTCAGATTTCAGTGTAACACCACAACAACACATCCATTGGGATGCACACTCACCTTATGCTTTACTCTGCCATCCGATGTCGAACTCTTCTTTCAGCAACTCCAGAAAACCTTGCAACAGCACCAGCAGACTTTCAGGTACTTCAGCTACGAGCCGGCCAACCAACCCCCGGCATGGACGGAGGAACATGCTAAAATGATGAGCTGCTTCCTCAAATTATTGAACAGGAAGGCATCAACATCCGTATCCATGTATGTTGCGTATTGAAACACACTCAGTGTCCAGACAAAAGGTGAAATTGTCAGAACTGACCGTATTGTTTTCTGCTAATTGTCTGCTGATCATCGTCTGCCATTACTGCCCTGTTCAAATGTGCAACATTTAATGTCATGTTTACAGACGGAATAAGGCAGAACTCATTTGAGAGAGCAGTGCAGCAGCTGGACAGTCAGAAACACATCCACTTCAGTTATCCTGTAATTCATCTTCAAAAAAAGGAAGCACCATCTTTTGAGTCATGACTCAATAATTACCTTAGTCACATGAAAAATTAGTATATTGTGAACTCTCTTCACCATCAATCAGAGAGACACTGCAAACTCCAAAAAAGTGTCACCATTTTTTTTTTTGCACAAAGCATGTGTGCATCTACAGCCTCATCCAGCCTCAGACTGGCCTGAGAATCATCATATCACATGAGAGCATTATGGGAAATGCAGTCAAATGAGTTCCCAAATTGGAAACACTATATTCACAAACACATGCATGATTTTTGTTCTGTCCACATATTAACATTATTAACATATATGCAATATCTGCATATAACACACGTGTTAAAAAACAACAACAAAAACACACACACACACACACACACACCAGCGCAAGATGCTGCGGTCTTCTTACACTGATCTCAGCTGCCTTGGCAAGGACTCTGTCATCTGATTCCACGACATCTGTGTCCCTGGGAGACGACCAGCAGAGAAGACAGGAGTGTTTAAGGAGGGAGGAGAGGGAGCTCTCGTTCTTCCATTCTGCCTTTTCTCCATCACGCCCTCCTTCCCATGATCCCTCCATTTTTTCCTGCTGCACTGCTGGCTCCTCCATTGCTGCCCTCACTAGCCGTCGCTACACTGCAGAGGAGGCGGAGCTGCTGTTGTGAATGTGTGTGTATGTGTGTGTGTGTGTGTGTGTCTTTGGTGATTGGTGCAGACAGGCAGAATGCACCACTGTGAGGATGGAGAGACAGAGCGGGATGAGTAAGAGTGTAAGCAGCAGAGTAGCATCCATCCATCCATAGCAGAATGCATTTCCTCTCCTTTAGTGTCCTCCCTTCATGCCTTTCTTTCTCCTGCCTTGCCCTCCTACCATCTCACAAACCTGTCATTCTTCCCATCCTCCTCTCTTTCCTCCCCCCTCTCCATGACCATCACCATCATTGGCCACTGCAGTATATAAGCATCAGTCCAAACACACGCGATCGCACCCACACATAAAAGACACATCATCTGAGTCATTCATAAAAATCCCAGGGAACACAAAAGCAGCAGTGTGTCTGTAAATGCAAACATTACCATAAGTATACAGAATATCAATAGTATCAATTAATAGTCATGAAAATATTTTGAATACTTGGTGAAATGATTAACTGTAAAGATTCGAATGCTTCCCTGCTTCGATCATCACGACTTATAATGAATTAATTTATTATAGGTTTTTGATTTTACCACAGTTATCATTTATCAGGATCAGAATCAGAATCAGAATGATCTTTATTGTCATTATACGCAAGTACAATGAAATTCTGTACAGAACAAGATAAAAATCAATGCAAACGAATATAATTAAACCATGCATGTGTGTATTGATGTATGATCAAAACCAATAGTAGTACATTTTATTCACAGAGTGCTTTTTCAGATACTCAATGATTACTTACAGCAGACTATTTTTACGGATTAAACCGAAAGAGAAAGAGAAGGAGGAGAGGTGACGCTCAGAACAGCGACCTCAGGCGCACTGAGACGTGCAGAGAGAAGCTGCAGTCAGATCCAGTATGGTCCTATCAAATGTCCTCCAAACCCCTGCAGCTGGGTTTAATTTGGACAACACAGCAGATCTGAGCTTCTTCTTCTGTCTCCGGGGCAGCAGACGGTAACAATAATGACAGAAGATGAGATGAAACTATCGGTTACGCTGAGCTCTCACCAGGATCAAAAGCCAAAGCAACTTCTTTTCCTGCTCCTCATTTTAATCAATGAAACAATATAGTGATTTACGGCTGTTCTGTCATAGAGATTCATCAGCTGACCCTCCTCTGTTCCCCTCCTCCCTTCCTCACTCTAGGAACGCTGCATTAGAGGCTCTTCTTGAAGGAGCACAGACACCTGAACCTGTGAAAACAGGCACCACCATAGCAGGAGTTGTGTTCAAGGCCAGTCTGAAGCTGTTTAAAGCCAAAACATGAATGGACCAAAACAGAGACTCTCTATGTTTCAGTCCATCAACTATAAACTGGAATCTTTACATGACTTTTCAAAGCATAGCAGGTTGATTTTTTACCCTCCAACCAACCATTATTTTTCATTGATTCAGTCTAAAATAAATAGAAAGCTGATTTTTAAAATCAAATTCTTATCTTGTATGGTTGAGCACAGACTCTCCATGAAGCAGCTTTCAAGTCCAGAAGACAAACTATAAGACCAGCATGAACATCACAAAAACATACTGTGTGTTTAGCTTTTTACTGCTTTAAAAAGTTTCTGTTTATTAAACAACTGTTAAATCCCATATTCTGGAGTATCAGTGAACACAACAGGGAAAGATGTTTTATTCTTTGATGAAGCTTTATTACCTCCAAAGAGGTTATTTTTGTTGGTTTGTTTGTCTGTTTTTTAGCAGATTACACAAAAAGTTCAGAGCAGATTGTGATCATATTTTTGGAGAGGTAGGGTTTGACCCAAGGAACAATCCATTAGATTTTGGTGGTGATCTGGATCATCATCTGGATCCAGATTGTTTGAGGCTAATTCTTTACCATTATGGGATGGGGGCAGCTGAAATCCTATCAGGATAGAATGGAAAACATTCCTCTTTCAAAATGACAGCAGTCGGTCTCCTCAGTTCCCAAACGCTGACAGAGTGTTGTTAAAAGAAGAGGTGATGCAACACAGTGGGAAACATGACCCTGTCCAACTTTATGGAAACCTGTTGCTGGAATCAAATTCTAAATGAGGATATCATTTTAAAAACAATTCCATTTGTCTGTTTCAACATTTCAAATGTTGTCTTTGTGCTGTTTTCAGTTCCATATGGGCTTTAATGATTAGTAATCATCACATTCTGTTTGTGTTTACATTTTACACAGCATCCCAGCTGTTTTGGAAACGGGGTTGTGCATTTGATGTCAACTTTACCTGGTTTCCCTGTTTTTGGGTGACGTAATAAACACTTTTAGCACACAAACTGACTGACATTACCACACCTTGAAATCCAAAGGAGCAGCGTTTGATTCATCTGACAACACTTTATGAAACATAGAGAATAATCCTGATGACTGCAATATTTTCTAAATGTCAGACAGACAGCATACTAGTAAGTTAAAATGCTGATTAATAAAGGTTTATATCAGCCCACAATAAAACATGAACAACAAGCATAAAAACAATCAAAATGGTATAAAATGATTAAACAACAAGAGCAAAATAAAAGAAGTCTGACACAGGACATATTATCTTCAGGAACATTAGAGTGTATTAGAAAGTAGAAAGTGTTGATGTCCAAAAATATCAATAGATGAAAGAATCAATAATAAAGTGAGAGATTAATTTGGTTCTACTTTGAATTCACACAGCACATGTAAAAAGTTTCAAATGACAGTGATGACATACAAAAAGAAATGAATGAAAATCTGTTATCATTCCCCCAACGAGAGAATTTTAATCCTGAATATAATGAGAGATTTACTTGATACAGCAGCAGGTAAAGACATGTTTTTCAAGGTTTGGACTTTTCAGCCAGGTGTTTCTACCTGCAGGATGAACTGCGTCCCGTGTCTCAGGTTGTCAGTGATAACACTAGAGTGGAAAATGCCTTGATGCGCTTTTTATTTTGCCAACGCTGACAGCGGCCATGATCCTGGGACGACTCCTTATAGTCTGGCTGACATTTTAAAGGCCGTCAACTTTTGAAAACCCCCAAACCTTCTTTAATTCTTCTACAATATTGTGTTGGTTACTAAAAGTCTTGTGCTGAATGTTTGGATCTAAAGTCCCATAAAACAGCTTCAGTAGGTCGGACTCTGAGAACAGAGCCTGAATCTAACCCTGGAGCTGACCTGAACTTCTTAACGTGGTCCTGGACTCCAGTGAGGTTCAGACAGGGAGTCAGAGCCTGGTTGTAGATCAGAGCCTGATTGGACCAACCCCAGTTCACATCTACAGGAAACAGCACCCAACCCAGTTAGAGCAGTGTGCAGTGTGAGTGG
This sequence comes from Chaunax sp. Z400, assembly GCA_037577475.1. Taxonomy (NCBI): domain Eukaryota; kingdom Metazoa; phylum Chordata; class Actinopteri; order Lophiiformes; family Chaunacidae; genus Chaunax; species Chaunax sp. Z400. Next base: position 23,195,819 of record CM075198.1, on the reverse strand, counting down.
AATCAGGTGGTGATGTTCAGTGTGTATGAAGCTGAATAACAACAGCAGGACATAGTAGACTAGGTTTGAGCAGAGGTTCTAAACAGAACTGCACTATAAATACAAATAAAGCATCCTTCAGTTTTCTGCCTTTTCTCTGATCTCTATTTTAGTGTGAAACACTGCATCGTTTTAGCGCTTCACTTCTGAATGAAACTCAGGGAGACAGACTTCACTCTCTGGTTGAACAGCTCACAGCTCATTGACAGATACAACCAGAGCCAATGTGCAGTTTATTACACACTGCTTCACTTCAACATGTGGAATGTACTGATTAGATCTGGTAGATCGGCATCACAGGTATCGACTTTCTTTGTTAACGTCATTATAAAATGTTTTTAAAAGTATCTTTAACCAAATGTTACCTGACAGGAACCTGGTGATGAGACAAATCATGATCCACAGGTTAGGATTCAATATCATTTGATTTATTGTGATACTGTAAGCGAGGCAATATATTGTCTTCTTCCTGTTTACGTCAGCATCACGTGGTTCAATTCTTCCTGTGTCAGCTGATGATGACAGATGGAGCTGAAGATATATTACAACACTGCTGTCTAGTTGTTAGGGGCATCAAACACAACACAAAATGAACCACAGACACACATTTGAATACAGGTTATGAATTAAAAATCAATAGAGTGATTGTTGAGAATGGATACAGTATTAAAAAGAAAGCAGAAAACACTCAGAGAACAAACACCTCTGTCATTACAACTGTCACCATCACTGGAACTACTGGAAAGTAGTTTCATAGATATGTCAAAACAAAATCCTGTCAGGAGATATTACACAACATGATGATGTCATCATGATGATGTCACTTTACTCAGATCTGCCTCATGCCTTGAAGTAACATCACCTAAAACCTCGACCCTAAACCTACAACTAGCATTTGGAATCATGTGTTTATCATCAGTCGTTGTTAGAATCATCAACATGAATGTGATTTTCCATAATGACAAAAACAGACCTCCATCAGATCTGTTTTTGTCTACATAGAACTTCTTTCCTTTCACTGATGCATGAAATTCATTTGAAGGACTGAATTTCTGAGCAGTTCTAACAGACAGAATAGAGATGACTGTTTCTGAGCAGGTTTCTTGTAGCTGACATAGATGTAGAGTGAGGATGATGAGCAGAGTGACCAGAGCTGCCCACCAGGTGATGACAAACATCACCACACAGCACAGGATCAGCCCTGACAGACACACACATGTTGGAGTACTTGGAGCTGGGGCGCCACCCTGTGGTGAGACATGTGGATGAAACAAAAAGAGCCAGCAGGACAATGTGCAGCAGGAAGTGAATGGATTTCTCTTGTCCATGTTGATGAGACATAAAAACATGAATAAGTAGTTTTAAAATGATTATTTATGTCTCCTTAGAGAAACTACATACAGTAATAACATTTTAAGATCCATCTTATTAACATCATCATCACATTCATTTTGTGGCCATGTGAAAAGTAAAAGAACTGCAGGTTTGACCAGATAATGTTGTTCTTCCTTCTCCTCAGTTTGACATCTAGAGGTCAGTCATGTTCATTTAGTGTCTGTGACTAAAGAGAGAACTCAGGAACATTCATGAACTGTAGCTTCTGTCATAGATCTGTAAACATAGACTGTACATGGAGGAATCAGAAAAGAAACCAACCTTTGGAAAAAGTCTGACTTTATTGCAAAATGTCATCTGAAAAGAAATGAAGCAGCAGAACAACTTCATTCAACATTCATCTAGTGAAGCGACACAAGAAGTGATTTTGTGCATCACTGTTCAGTTTCATCTGTGAAACTAAGACAGAAAACGTCCCTCATCCCTAAATACCAGCAGGACATATGTTCTATCAGTGTGCTGAGAAGCATAAAACAGCCCACAACCATTGAAGGAAAGGAAAAGATCATGTTTCACAACAGATAAAAATATGGATATCATGAAGAAAAATCAACAAACTCCTGATTAATAAAGAAAATACTCATTATTTACTTCAACCAGGTTGGAATCAAAACTCAATCTTTTCACCCCTTTTAAAGAAATAAATAAACAAACTATTTACACAACTGTCAAATGAATTTTGTTGGCTGTTTAAATGTTGTGTATGTTTGCATAGTGTTGGTCCTCACTGATACAACCTATCACTGCTGTACATTTAGTGGAAATAAATCAGCTGATCATTTAGAGACGTAGCTGTAACCAGATGGAAACATGTGTCCAATGAATTACAATCCAGATAATTCACCACAGTGATACAAAAGTCCACCCATCCAGGTCCTGTCCTGCTTCTCCTGCTGAGAGTCACAGGGGACTGGAGTCAAAGCCAGTAAGCAGTGGGAGAAAGGTGGAGTCCAGTTCATCAGCAGGAGTCACACAGACAGACAACCATTGACACTGACAGCTACAAACTATTTAGTGTCCACGTTACGCAGCAGCTTTTAGGATGTGGCTGATTAGAGAAGCAAAGAAAGGCTTTCTGAGTAGAATCAGTAGAGACGACTCTCTAGTGGTACATATCACTTTATATTACACCACTTCCTGTTGTTTGAACACACTTTGATGCTCTGGGAACTGAAGTTTGCTTCACGTTGAATAAAAGCATCAGGTCCAAGTCTAAAATCACAGCCAGGAAAAAGAGACCGTTTCTGTTCGGGTCCCTCACCTGTCTTCTTTTTGTAAACCTTCAATCCAATGGCAGCGATGAGGACGAGAGCAAGAACCACTGCGGCGATGATGATGATGAAGGTCACGTTAATGGGCTCCTCTGTTGAGCAGAAAACAACAACAAAAAGTCACAACCTGCACAGATGAAGCCGCTCAGAGAAGAACATCCATATTCCCAGCAGAACAATCCTGTATACAGACACTACATGTTTGATGGTTGCTGTTATGTTCCTGTCATTATTATTCTGTATATTATATTCTAACATTATATGATGACATTCTGTTCATGTTTTTAGCTCTACTTGTCTGGACATCATGACTCTATCTCTGCTGCTTTATCCTGGTCTAGCTTTGTTGTCTTTGTTTAGCTCCATGTCATGTTGGTTTCTGTCCCTTATGTTGGTTCGTGGCTCAGTCAGAGCTTCTGACGATCATATTCTAATTCCTTTTAGACTGGCACCATACTTGGCCCATAAACTGTATTGTGACTGATGTACAGATCCATACATTCATCCAGTGATTAAATCATTCTACTAAATCTACTCATCTTCAAACTAATAGTCACTAAAATGTCTCATCTGTTGTTACATGTTAAAATGGTTACAGTGGGTCTGACAAAGATCTGAAAACTCAAGTTTGATTTCAAACTACCAAACAGTTGGAAAGGTGCATCCCTCTGCCAAGGCTGAACAATCCTACACACGTCTGTCTAACTCTTATAATGGAGGAAGAAAAGAAAAGGGAAGTGGTCTGATAACAAAAATGATCAACATCATAAATATGAGACTTTTTACATCACAATTTATGGACAAATGAAGGAAAATGGTGACAAACGCTGATTTCACAACACAAAGGAGTGTTCTAAAAATGAATGTATCTGCCCATCTAACTGAAGGAGTTGATATCTGACCCATGTCCACCCCTCCAGGTTTCATGGTCATCATTCAGTAGTGTTTGTATCATCCTGCTAACAAACAAACAAACAAACAAACACATGCAGGTCCAATCAGAACCTCCTTGACTGAGGAAATGAAGTTTTATGTCCTTAATTACTGACATTGTTCTGTAGGAATCAAAGCTAAGTAAACACTGGACAGCCTCCACAAAAAGAAGAAATAATGCTGGACAACAATCATTTATTCCAACACTTTACATCTTTTCAGGGACCTGCTGATACCTTTGTCAGGGTCCAGAGGTGGACATGTGGATTGGTTTATTGATTATCTAAGCCCTAAAATTAGACAGAAAAACTACATGAAATAATTGAACACAAAACAATAGAACACAAACTAAACTTCTCTCCAACACACATAAAAATGCATGAACTGTAGGACTATTAGAGTGAAATAAATGTGTGTTTCCCACGTTCATCACTTCTGATCCCAGTCTTACCCCAGTTGGTCCAGATCTTTTCTTTGTCCAGTCTGGTGACCAAGTCGTCCTCCACACCAGAGCGCTGAAACACACAGTCGTACCTCCTCCGGTCTTCAGGTGACACTGATGAAAGGTCCAGGCCAACACTCATCTGGAAGGTCCCATCATGGTTGGGGAGGATCTCTCCGTGGTCCACGTCCTCATGAAGCTCCTCTCCATCTTTCCTCCAGAAGAGTGCGGCTCTGTCGGGGTAGAAACCTGTAGCGTGGCAGCTGACTGGAGAGGAGGGAGTCTTCTGGAGGAGAGACACTGAGGGAAGCTCTGGAGAGGAGAGACAAAGACACTTTATAGCTTCTTTATTAGTATTCACTGTTTATTATCACTCCTGTTTGATGGAAGGACTTTGAAATGTTTGAGTAACAAACACTAGATACACACATGTAAGCAATGACAACAAACCTCAGTGGAGAGTAACTGAGAAAAGAAGGGAGGGACAGAGGAGGAAAAGACAGGTGAAGAGAGGTGAGGGGGTGAGATAGATTAGAAAGGGGGAGGAGGACAGTGAGTGTGACAAAGACAGAGAGAGAGAGAGAGAAAGTGAGACAGACAGAAACACAGCAGAGAAAAAGAGAGAAAATGGAGGTAAAGAGAGAGAGAGGCAGAGATGAAGAGAGGTGAGAGAGAAGCTGAGACAAAGAGAAATGTGTGTAAACAGACACAAAGTGGGTCTCTGTGTGTTGGTTCATATTTATTGTGATGTTACTGTTGGTTAGAAACACAAGAGAAACATGAAGATTGTTGTATCCATTAAACTCCATCAGGTCATGTGACTCTACCTGTTCTCAGCAGAGAGCTCCTCCCATAGTCCACATACTTCTTCAGCCACTCAGGACACTGCTGGGTGTAGAAATACTTCTTGTATGTCATCTTAGCTCTGTTATGATCCCACCTGTGTTTGGTGATGACAGCCTGAGGTTTGGGAGCGATGTATGTCTCTGTCTTCAGGTCCAGTACTATGAAGTCTTCTCCATCATAACCAAACTGATTAAAACCAGTAACCTCTCCAGTCTCATCATCCCACTCACAGCCAGACATCCACTGGAAAATGTGAACACCTGAGAGACAGAGACAGAGACTACAGTAAACCAGAGTGAGATCTCAGTCCAGTCATCTCTCATCAGCTGATATCACATCTTCACCACAGAGACACACTGATCCACACACACCAACACAGAGGACCTACACCTCCTGCTCTTATTGGCTCCATGGAGGCCACTCACAGCCAACCATCATCTGGACAGAGTGGACGTCTTCTAGAGAGACAGAGAGGCTGCTGGGAAACACAGTTCATATCCTGTGTTTGACCACAGAGACACACTGACTCCACTGAGACCAACACTTTATCTCCACTGTTCCAGGTGTTGTGGCTTCATGTGAGCTGCAGGAACACAAACTGAGGTGGAGTCCTGACTAGCAGACACACATTAAACCTGATCCTGGACTGAACATTACACCACTGAGACTCTGCAGCCAGTGGACCAGTCCAACAACATCCTGGTCCTGTGACAAACTACAGACTAGACTGTCCTGAAGCTGCTCTAGAAGCTTCCACTGAAGGACACTTTGAGTCCAGGATGAGTCATAGACTCCACCTGCTCCACTAGGACAGTGTGTCCAGTTCAGCAGTGTGTTACTACAACTGGTCCCAATAAGACACACACCATCAGGACCAGTATGGACACTGGGAGGCAGTCTGTGTGTCCTGATTCAACTACAAAGTGTTTCTCATTTTACTGGAACAAAATATTTCTACTTCATTATTTACATTTCTATCAATCAATTTCCTGTTGATCAACCAATTGATTAATTGACTAATGCTTCAGTACTTTCTATGTATATTATGGGATGGACACAGTGTGGTCAGTATGTAGAGTGGTGCTGTTGAACTTTTGAAACCTCTGGTCTCAATCAGACATTTACCATGTTGTCCTGTCAGACAGGTGTATTCAAACATACTGCTACTCCTCTCATATGGGACCCAGCAGGAGCAGCCTGTGTCCCATTTACAGTCCTGCGCCGTAGTTTGAGAAACCCAGCAGTCATGTTCCTCTATCAGCTGAGTGCTGTAAAACTGTTGTGATCAACAGGTTCCTACAGAGGACTTATTATGGACCAGCTCACTGTGGGCAGTTCACTGGACTTATTCTGATCTGATCTACAGGAGATCAAGTCTTAATGATCTCTGCTGGTTATTATGGGATGGACAGAAACACTGTCTCAGTGTAGCATAGCAGCATCCAGTAGCCTCAGTGTCAGTAATAATTCTGCTGAGTCAGCCAAGAGAAGCCTCCATCAGACAGTTTGATCTACGACAATAAAACACACTGGACAGATGAACAATGGTGTGTGTGTGTTTACATCTGTTTACTAAACACTGGATGACAATATAAACAACATTTTATGAAGAGAAACATAAACAAACCTCCAGTTTGGTTGAAGCGCTGCTTTAAAATGTCAATGCTGACTTTGAACCACTGTTGGTGAACCACAAGGTTCCCAGTTTCCCTGATCCAGTACTGAGGAACATCTGCTGTGACTTTCTTCATCCAGTCCTGTTTGGGTTCTGCTCTCCTGGTGTTACTGTCATAGTAACTTATTGGAACGTCATCAACCAACCCAACAGCCACAAACTCTGGGAAGTTTGAGACTCCAGAAGATGCAGTGAGGAAATACTTCAGAGAGTGAGTCACTGTAAGAAACATGAATGTCATGATTTCACTTTTATAAATCACTGAACAATTTGATTTTCCTGCACACAGAATCAAAAAGAAGTCCATTCCATTCAAGACATGCTGATAATGTCTGTGGTTCAGTCAATAAATAGAACAATACATTCATAGAAACTGAGTTTGAACTCTACCTGAATATTTCTGATGATTCTGTGTGGATGAATGTTATTTATTGTGAAATAAAATGTGAAACTAGTCAGAGATGGAGGTGTTCCAGCTGTGAACCTGACTCTCATTGATAGAGACAGTTTGTAAAAACATGTTTTCTAGTCCTGATATCTCCGTGTGAAGTGAAACTCATTTCATTTCTTCTTCAGGATGCTTCATTAGTAGCTTACACTCCTCATTATCCATTAGTTTGAAATGTGAAATCACAAACCTGAGCAAAACACAAACGCTGTCTGAGATTCTCATTTGATTTTCTACATTCAACACATTCAAACTTTTTCCATCTGATGACATCACATCACTTTATGGTCTCTATCTTCTCCTATAAACTGTGAGCGATGACAACTTAAGTCTCTTCTTCTGATCACAAAGTTGAACTCTGTGAGGTTCTTGAAGCTCAAACTCAGCAGCACTTCTTCTTCTATGGTTTCACAATTTCTCCTCACGGATCAAATATCTAGACAGTGCTGTCCAGCCGATGCTGGATTCTTGAGGCTGATGCTGATCAATATTCAGGAGGTTTTTGGTGACCCTGATACAAACTGATCAGGACATTTCACAGGTAGAAAATAAACTTGTCAGTGCTCTCTGGTGGACAATCTATATCAGGGAGACACAGTTTCTAAACCATCTCAACACCAGTTTGGCCTGTGCTCCAGTTTCTTGTTACTCATCAGCTGACATCACAGATACCAACATACCTACAATAAGCTACTGTGTGCAGATATATCTGAGGCTGATTGATCATGTAGCTCTACTAAACAGCATCTATTGTACAGACAGGAAATGGAAGAACTGCCAGTGGGATGTGATTAGACCCAACCAACAAAACTCAGTGTGGATGAACTACGTTAAAGCAGATGTGTTTCACTATGTGGAGTCAAACTGTGGAATTCTGTGGATTCAAATATTCATTACATATTAAAGGATTTCATCAAATATATGGAGGTCAGACAAGAAACGACGACGACATGAAGTCAATATTTATGTTAGAAGGTTGTCATTGACTGTGTGTTTCTCTGTGTGCACAGAATTGTGTTAATATGAACAGTTCAGATCAAACGTAGTGACGTGTTTGGAGACTGTAACAATATGTTCATCAGCCGATGTCTAATGATCAATAACTGATCAAACAGTGACATCATAAAATAACTAATGATTCACCGCACAATACTTCCTACTAGACAGTAAATATATTTAGACATGAAAGCCTTTGTTTTGGTGTTTGTTCCTGTTTTCTTTATTTCTCTCAGTGAGTGTTGGACTGTTTGGAGCTGCTTCTGCTGCCATTTTAGTATTAAGATCGATCAGACCGTATCGATCCTATCAGTCCTGATTTGATCAATAAAAGATGAGAAAAAAAACAGAAGAAAAGACTAACTTTTTCTGACATTTTCACCAACACAAGATTTCCTTCTGAGCAACAGTTCAACAGTGACTTCCTACATAAAACGGAACTTTATAGGAATCAATCGATGAGCTGCACAGACAGGATTTACTACGGAGAACTTTAAGATTATAGGTTGGTCACGTTTGAACATCTCTATAGTCCTAATATGTAAGGAGGTCCATCAGAAGAAGCATCAGTTCATACAGTAGGCTTTATAAAGACACGAAGCATTTTTTCTTTTCCAATCAGCTTGAAATCATCTGAACTCACCTGCCGCCGCACCGTGGAGACCTATTCCCAGGAGAAACACACAAATCAAGGTGTTCATTGTGAACTGTCACATCTGCAGCTTTGATAAACGAACAGCTGACATGTTTCTTTATCAGGACACTCAGAAATAAAGCTTCCAGTCCGACCATCAAGGCGGAAGTGAGGACAAAACACGGAGAGCAGCGGACTTCCGCGTCCTTCTGAGCCAATGGGAATTTAGCCTGAGCATCAACGTCACTTGTAACTCGGTAGAAGTGACGCTGAGGCGATGAAGGAAAAGTGAAAATAAAATCAGCTCATTTCAAGCTGCGTCACAGGATAGGAGACATTGTGGGCCTTTGTTTTAGTGTCTCAACTTTGTCCTCATATGAAAGGAGGATTAAATCTTCTGCTGCTCACATCTTCTATCATGTTTTGTGGCCTAATGTGATGTGATGTCAGAAATGTCTTCATTTTCTGGGAGGTCAGAGGTCACTGTCAGGACTTTGTGTGGATGCAGTCGTGTCTTCTATTGTTCTTTAGTTGTGATCAGAACATCAGCGACAAACAACAAATGAAAGTGTGCTTTCATTCATGTCATAGTGAGTAAATGTGGTGAGGAGCTCCACGATGCTTCAACCCTGCAGCTGATGTGCAGCAGTACAGTTTCTCAGTGTGGACTGTTAGCATGTGTTACTTTAAACACATCTGTGAGCAATCATACCATCTGATGATGAAATGAGATGGAGGGGAACATCTGAGATCCTCTGTGAAGGCCATATCCACTAAGGGATTTTATTGATCTGTCAGCACGGTTCACTTCAGGCCCACTCACTGGTCTTGGCACAAATGAGGCCGACTATCAGGACAGACAATATAAAAAACAGCAGATAGTTTCCATTAACAATATTCTACCTCAGTGTTTGACTCTGACATGAAGCCAAGAAGCAATAAATGAGACAAAGCAGACAGAGAGTCAGAGAGCTTCTTCAACACCAACATCAGATCAGATCAGCTCTGTCCTTCAGGAGAAATGTCTCTGAGCTGATCTGGAGCTGTGGACGCTGAAAACTGCTGGACCAACAGAAACGTAACACCACTGTTGATGTTTGAACACCTGATGCTCTTCTTCTTTTTGCTCTTGCTGTGACGCCGTTTATGTTCCTGTTTGTGAAGCACTTTATAAAAGGTTGTAGAATTTATGTTTAATGAATAAAACTCACATGTTTACTTCTCTTCTTCAGCTGAGACAATATAATTCATGATTATGACACAAACAAGGCAACATGTGTCCCATCTTTTATTTGACTCTTTCTGTTGTTTGTGACATTGAGGCTTGAACTCTGGCTGTCAAAGGCTCTTCCTGCTGATCAATACCTGAGTTTATCACTAAATGTCTACATTTCCTTTGGAATTTGTCTCATTTTTTCTGAACCTTTTACTCATCAGTTCATACTGTAGTTTTCAATAATAAGTCTTCAGCTCTATATTTCATTCTGGAGCCATTGTTTCTATCTTCCTCTGATCTATTCATTCATTTAGTGAGCAGATAGAGTTTCTGTTAAATTGGACTTTATTTGTGTTAGGATATCTGTTCTGCCTCTCCCTCCTCGTGTTTTTGTCGGTCTGTGTTTGTGTACACTGGGTTGTCCGGCTGGTTGCCCTCTCAGCCTGACAACCTGCAGCTGTGGCTCCACTCACCTGGAGCTCATCACCAGTGCAGCATGAAACCCCGGCTCTGACATCCAGTCTTCTAGATCCTTCAGTCACCTTTGTGGTTCAGACGCTTTGGCTCAAACACCTCTTATAACAATTTGTAGTTGATAGTTGTTGTTCACTGTTGAACTGAAGCAGTTAAAAATCAATTACTAGGACATGAAACAGACGACTTTGATCAGTTTTGTGTAGAATTAAGTGTTGAACTTTATTCTGAGGATTTCTTTAGATAGAGGCTACAACTATGACATGTTGAATTTTAACAGATTTATATTTTGCATTAAGTGTAGTTTTAGTACAATATTAAATACACAGAAAACATAATAAGGATGATAAATAATGGACAGAGCAGGGAGAGGAAAAGAACCCAGTGGGTTTAACTTCACTTTTGTTCCTGCTGTTGCTGACTGCATCTTATGGTGGCTTAGCTCTAAAGTCCCCGTGTTTCAGTAGATTATCTCCTCTACACATTTGGAGGAGAGGCAACTCAACTTACTATTAAGAACAAGCTGCTGTCGCTCCTCTCATCCCCCTGTGATCCTCAGCATCAACAAACACATAAACATATGAGCTGCCAGAGCCACCAACTGCAAAAGGTTGTCTGGTCAGGAGACCATTCAGGGTTGCAAACAGCTGGGAGAGGTCAAAGGGCACAGGACCAGAGAGGAACAAGACAAATCACAATGATCACCTAGAAGATCAAGTGTGTTGGCTGGATCAGATCTTTCATTCAGAGCATCAATAAGAAACAGCACTAGCAGCTTCTAACCTACTGCATAAAGCAATCTGAAAGTCACCTCAGCAGAAGTAGCAGAAACATTCATTTTGATAGTCCTGACATTATTTTTCCCAGTGGTCTTTGTCATTTACAGCTTGGTTCTCTTCCCTAGAGACAGCAGTCAACTCCAAGTGATCTCTGACCTGTCCTCCTTCTCTTCTGTCCCAGCCAGCCACCATGAGATGTTCCTCACCAGAGAGGCAGCTGAGTGAACCTGGGGGTCCTCACCGATCTCAATACGGACAGAAGAAGACAAAATATGTTTATTACATACAACCCAGATTTGGACAGAAGTAAAATGTCAATAAAAACAAAATTCAATCATCTGCAAACAAACAGTGTCTATGGACAACAGTTTCCCAAAGTCTTCCAGATCCCATGTAGTAATATCTTTTATACAATCATGTGTTTCACAGAGTGAACCTCGTCTCATCTTTGCTTGTGAACGACTGAGCCATTGGACGACGCCCCTTTCATACTCAGTCATGATCCTATCAGCTGCTACCAATGAACCTCTTTACCTGTGGAATGGTCCAATCAGGTGTTTTGGAGCATTAAACAACTTCTCCAGTCTTTTGTTGACTCTGTCCCAACTGGTTTGAAACATGTTGCTGGCATCAACTTCACAATAAGCATATTTTTAAAACATGAAATACTTTGTCTTTATTCTGTTTTCAGCTGAGTATATGTCAAAAGGATTAGCAAATGATCCCATTCTATCTTATTTTATCTTATTTCACACAGAGTCACAACTTTTTTGGGATCATGTTTGGGTAAATCTGACCTTAACTCTATACCATTGAGATATTTCAGTAAATCTAAGGAAACAAACCTTTTCAACATTTCTGTCTGTCACATATCAAACATATAATGGCCTTAAAATGGAAAAGTATTCAGAAACTTCATTCTGAATTTATAGAGAGGAAGAATAGTATGATGACAAAGCTGCACACCTCTGATTTTAATTAATTTATGACACATTTTATTTACACATCTATTTTTCATAAATATTTATTTGTATTTACTTGTAAAGCTTATCTTCTTGGAGAATGTTGTGTTGTTGTGGATGGGAGGACTTTTGTCAGTGTTTTCCAATAAATCCAGCTGTAAATGTAACATGAGTCTCCCATACAAAGAAAGAGAGACAAAAGCTGTGCTCTGTGCTTTAGATGAATGGACACTTTTGAAGGCAATACAAAACTGATATGTTTAGATTTCAGCTGCCAGTGGCTGAAATAGCTTTGTGATGAGTGTTAAACATCTTTAGACTCTTAAAGTTGAAATCTTTCCCTCACTGTTAATATTTCAGGGACATTTTTTTGTCTTTCATTCAGTTATTTGTGGCTGGATGAGAAGGCTTCAGGATTAACCTTCACACCATTAAGGAACAATATTATCTGACCAATGATATGAGCACATACATTTTGACTAATATAAATCCTATTTAATGTTATGGGCTGTTTTTATGCACTCATGGTTGGAGTCAGGCACCTCCCATCAGATCTGGACTACTTTGCCATTATGTGGTATTTGATCAAATGGTCTGAAGGCCTACATTTACCTGTGAACATCTAGCTGGTAGGTGACAATCTCAGCGATGCTCTGAGCGTCTGCTGCAGAGCCGGACAGAGCGCAGTAGATCCTGTCATGGAGTGAGACAGCTTGTTCATCACCCTGTTCACCACTGAGTCCCTGGATGGAGGGAGATGATACCAAGAGAAAAGTGTTTGTAAGGAAATCTTCAGAGGTAGAAAGAGGATGATACTTGAGATGCTTAAGGATCAGTGGGGTCTTAATAAAGACTCACATGCTCGCACTAACTTACCCTGCAGACACTGGAATCAGACCCCAACACGACCCCTCCATTAAACTGGATGGCAATGATGTTTGTCTGCAATGAGAATAAAAGAAGTACTTACATTCAGCCTATAATTAATTACACATAGCAGCAGGAGTGAGCTGTGCTGTGAAACTGATGTCAATTTACAGTCAAATCTGAACACTATTCTGTGTTTATGTCATACAGTGACCTGCAGTAAACTGCAATGCAGTCTGGGAGAAATAATACAGGACTACAGCACTTTAAGAGAACGCCATTATTTACAGGAATGTACTGTAAACTTAAGTGTAACCAGCAGAGCATCATGGGAAGGTGAAGGAAAAGTGGGGCCACTAAAATGTGAAAATGAACAGAAACGCTACAACCTGCTCAGCCTTTAGCTGAGCTGCATTGATGAGGCAACCTCCATTTTTATTCTCCCTTAAAGTGTCAGATTGTTAGGAAATGGCATTCCGCCTCACTGGACCATGTGAATGTTTTTGTATTGGACGCACCAAGAGGAGGTTAAAAGACAGAGTGGAGACACAAACATGGCATTAAAAACAATCATGTAGATCATCCTATGACACGTCACGTCCATATGTGTCATAAGGGTAACGAGAGCCTTTTGAAAGTGGAGGGCATTGAGTTTGTGGAGCAGTCAGTCAGAGGGGTGATGGTCTGAATAAATGACTCCAGAGAGACTTATTGGATTTTAAATTCAATGCTCTGGTGTATCCAGGCCTTCATGAACACATAGATTTCACAGCGTTTTTGTAAACTGAAGAATTCTTGTCATTGTTGCTGATGTCATTGAGGCTTTTATTATTGTTATAAGTGTAACCAGGAAGTGATATAAGTGATGGGAGTTATTGTAAATGTTTCATATTTATAGCTGTGTTTATAATTGATCTCAATATCACATCATGTATTGTTGTTTATCTATTGTGTGACATGCTGACTGAGCGTTCTTGACTATCATATGTCTATATAAGGAACCTCTGCCTTCCACTCAGGTTTACACCTCTTTCCAGTCACGCCCTGAAGAAGACCTGTTGAGGGTTGAAACCGGTCAGCGTTTTCCTCATTTTGAGACACTGTGAGATTTTTCCTTAGATCTGCCCTAATTAATAAAGGCATTTGAACTAAATCCTTGTCTCGATGCTGGTGTGCCTGAAGTAAGCCGAGAGGCTTTCCTTTTTCTACAGGTAACCATTTTAACTTCTAGAGCACCTGGCTTCACCTGGAGTTTACACTTTCATAACCGTGAGCACCCGGTAATTCTCATTGTTGTTTTTTATTACCTCATTCAGTCTGACAGAAAATTAGCATTAAAAGAGTGGCTGTAGATTCCAATCAATTACTCCTCAATGAAAAAAAAACTAAATTCATTGGTTCTTCAAAGGCATCACTCATCATGGAACATGTGCAGCTTGTCAGCAGGTACCACCACATGCTCCACCCCCGTTTCCGTGACGACCACCAGGTGAGCCACGCCCATGACCAGAGCAAGAGCTGTGGGCACAGGGACAGAGGGATGAAGCAGATGTAGGGCAGATGAGGAGGACAGGAGAACAAGGAGGGAAAGGTGTTGTTGTGAAAGCACAGATACTCATTTTGTAATATTTATACAGCTCCTAACTGCAAGTCCAGGGTCACCAGAAACATTCAGTCTGATCTAACAGCTGATTTCATTTAATTTTCCCCTTAATCTTCTCTAAAAGAGGTACATGCAACACTGCAGATCCTCAGATATTGAACATGTAAGAACATAAACTTTAATCTGAACTGGGGCGGGGCGGCTGTGGCTCAGTGGTAGAGCGGTCATCCACTTGTCAGAAGGTCAGTGGTTCCATCCCCAGCCCCTGCAGTCCACGTGTCCAAGTGTCCTTGGGCAAGATACTGAACCCAGTTTGCTCCCAGTATCTGTTCCACTGGTGTGTGAGTGATTGTGTGAATGGTTCCTGCTCCTGATGAGCAGGTGGAGCCTTGTATGGTACGACTGTATGAATGTTGGTGTGAATGGGTGAATGCTGGCTGCTGTTGTAAAGCTTTGCCTGAACCAGCGATGGTAACAGGCTGACTGGTTAACATCCCACCTAGAGACACGACGTACACCTGCAGAAGGATGGAGAATCTCAGTCATGCAGCTGTATGCAGCTATGTGGGCTTACTGTGTTCTATCCTCATTACTGCTTCTCTGATGTTTGACTGCCACCTCTTCCTACCTGTGATCCTTTCTTTCTGTCCCAGCCTGCTGTGATGAAGCCGGCCTCTAGCTCCTCTTTGTTTCTGGAACACAGATTTTTCAGCACCGGCGTCTGTATAAAACCGTAAGAAATGAAAATACTCACGTAAAGTACAAGTACAGTACATGAAATTACAGTTACATTTAACCCCTGAGCTTCATATAGCAATAAAAAATGTCATGTTAATGCAATATGTAGGCCTAGATCTTCATTTTGTGGATTTGATCTTTATCCTGAATGTTTTCTTCAGTATGATTGAGTTTAATGAAGGGAACTTCAGTGTATCATCTGAACATCCTCATCC
Organism: Chaunax sp. Z400; assembly: GCA_037577475.1. Classification (NCBI taxonomy): domain Eukaryota; kingdom Metazoa; phylum Chordata; class Actinopteri; order Lophiiformes; family Chaunacidae; genus Chaunax; species Chaunax sp. Z400. The sequence continues at coordinate 23,180,286 of CM075198.1, read as the reverse complement.
TCCAATGGAAGCTCTGGAATCTGAGCCAATCACGACCCTCCATCAAAAGTGTCAGCCAGGATGGTAGTCTGGGGGGGGGGGGGGGGGGGGGGGGGCGTCATTTTCTAGCCAAATAATACAGAAGACAAATAGAATCCTGGGTTACACAGCATCACAGATATACTTATCACTCCCAAACCCAAAGAGAAAGAGAAGGAGGAGAGGTGATGCTCAGAACAGCGACCTCAGGCGCACTGAGACGTGCAGAGAGAAGCTGCAGTCAGATCCAGTATGGTCCTATCAAATGTCCTCCAAACCCCTGCAGCTGGGGTTAATTTGGACAACACAGCAGATCTGAGCTTCTTCTTCTGTCTCCGGGGCAGCAGACGGTAACAATAATGACAGAAGATGAGATGAAACTATCGGTTACGCTGAGCTCTCACCAGGATCAAAAGCCAAAGCAACTTCTTTTCCTGCTCCTCATTTTAATCAATGAAACAATATAGTGATTTACGGCTGTTCTGTCATAGAGATTCATCAGCTGACCCTCCTCTGTTCCCCTCCTCCCTCCCTCACTCTAGGAACGCTGCATTAGAGGCTCTCCTTGAAGGAGCACAGACACCTAAACCTGTGAAAACAGGCACCACCATAGCAGGAGTTGTGTTCAAGGCCAGTCTGAAGCTGTTTAAAGCCAAAACATGAATGGACCAAAACAGAGACTCTCTATGTTTCAGTCCATCAACTATAAACTGGAATCTTTACATGACTTTTCAAAGCATAGCAGGTTGATTTTTTTACCCTCCAACCAACCATTATTTTTCATTGATTCAGTCTAAAATAAATAGAAAGCTGATTTTTAAAATCAAATTCTTATCTTGTATGGTTGAGCACAGACTCTCCATGAAGCAGCTTTCAAGTCCAGAAGACAAACTATAAGACCAGCATGAACATCACAAAAACATACTGTGTGTTTAGCTTTTTACTGCTTTAAAAAGTTTCTGTTTATTAAACAACTGTTAAATCCCATATTCTGGAGTATCAGTGAACACAACAGGGAAAGATGTTTTATTCTTTGATGAAGCTTTATTACCTCCAAAGAGGTTATTTTTGTTGGTTTGTTTGTCTGTTTTTTAGCAGGATTACACAAAAAGTTCACAGCAGATTGTGATCATATTTTTGGAGAGGTAGGGTTTGACCCAAGGAACAATCCATTAGATTTTGGTGGTGATCTGGATCATCATCTGGATCCAGATTGTTTGAGGCTAATTCTTTACCATTATGGGATGGGGGCAGCTGAAATCCTATCAGGATAGAATGGAAAACATTCCACTTTCAAAATGACAGCAGAATAGTAGAATTGTAGAATTTCTCTACTAGTATTAGAATATCTCTACTAGTAACAGAATATCTCTACTACTATTAGAATATCTCTACTTGTGTAACTTTTTATTACCTGGCCATAAAATAACTAACTAATTAACTAATACCACACTGTGAAAATACAAAACCTTACCTAAGTAAAAGAATGTAAGTACCTGGAATCTGTAGAAGAACAGTAATCGAGTAAAGGTACTCAGTAACGCCTCACCACTGCTGAATAATTTACCAGAGAAATGCTCTGCCTCACATCAAGGAGGAAAGACAGCCTGTAGAAAAGCAACAGGCTATAACGTAAATCTCCATAATATGTTTAGCTCACAATTAATTAGCCCACATGCAGATAGGTGATTCCGTTTAGTTGTACTGTACTCTATTAGAGGTGGTTGTTTGACATTCAGCTCGCAGTAACTGATTCCTCCAGCATCGACCGTCTGCAACAAGTAGGATGTTACGCATGCGGGACGCGTGAGCGTGCGTGCGGTGCGGAAAGGATCTCCCACGTTCACCACGTAAACAGTTAGGGACACGAAGCAATTTATGCGTAAAAAACAAAACAAAAAACAATCTGACTTATTTCAGGATTTTTAGCGTGAGAATTACAAGGTGCGTGCGTGTGAATTGCTTGATATGCGTAAGTCTCACGGTCAAAGCGTGACTTGGCAGCTCTGAATATCTCTGGTAACATCACCTCATTCCTCGACCCTAAACCTACACCTAGCATTTGGAATCATGTGTTTATCATCAATCGTTGTTAGAATCATCAACATGAATGTGATTTTCCATAATGACAAAAACAGACCTCCATCAGATCTGTTTTTGTCTACATAGAACTTCTTTCCTTTCACTGATGCATGAAATTCATTTGAAGGACTCAGAATTTCTGAGCAGTTCTAACAGACAGAACAGAGATGACTGTTTCTGAGCAGGTTTCTTGTAGCTGACATAGATGTAGAGAGTGAGGATGATGAGCAGAGTGACCAGAGCTGCCCACCAGGTGATGACAAACATCACCACACAGCACAGGATCAGCCCTGACAGACACACACATGTTGGAGTACTTGGAGCTGGGGCGCCACCCTGTGGTGAGACATGTGGATGAAACAAAAAGAGCCAGCAGGACAGTGAAATATATCTCAGTAAAGTCTCAGAACAACCTAGACTTAAAACTTGGCCAATTTGAGTTACTCAAACAATTTCTTGCAAACGTTATCACACATTAAAGGGGAGACAACAGGCATCAGGTTATATTTCAGTAATCAACAACAATGACAGCTCCATAGTTAAGATAATAAATACCTTGCTGTACTATTTCTTTACTACCAGGTAAAAGCATGTAAAAGTGCCAGATTCTGGCTGATTCAGCAGAAACAGAAGTGCAACAAAGGTGACAAAGGTCTGATATCTTGAAGATTGATCTCAAAATTGTCCAGAACTATGAATGAAATAAATTCTTAAGATTAAAATTTGTCACTTTCAACTTTAATATACTAAAGTAAGAGACATTTCCTAGTTTTTAAATTCTAAGTCAACTCTAACATCACTAGAACTCATCTGAATCTCATCATACATCAATATAGAATCATCCAAAAATCAGGTTTCAGGTGACAGAGGTTACCAGGAGCGTTGGCCAGGGAGGTGTGGAAAATGGAGAAGTTAATGAGAGCATAGGAGGCCAGGAGGAAGTTGGAGATGATGGGAGCGATGATGTTCAATGCCGCTAACATCGGAGAAGTTTAAAATTAAAGTTAAATGAGAAAAATCATGTTTGTGTTTGGATGCAGCAGCTGACCAACGAGGATGAAGGCGAGGCTGATGCAGAAAGTCAGGACAGAACCATGGAGAGGCTCATTGTTCTTCCCATTACCCTTTGGAAACACAGCCAGCCCTGGACAGATGTAGTCCTTACATAGAGCCTAGAATCACAACAGACTGAATTTTCTCATTTCATTTGTAAAGTTATTCAGAGAGAGAGATTGATAATGAAAACGTTGACTTTGGGTGTTGGGATGGGCTCAAGCCTCCATGAATCTGGTTGGATTGGGCTCAGGATGGAAATACAGGCCTGTGCTGGACTCAAATTAATTCTGCTCCAAATTTTCAGTGACTTTGATGAATAAATTCGAATTTTCTTTGATGCTTGGCAAAAATTAATAATAAAAGAAAGGGTCCACTAGCTAGCTTCTTCTGGCGATTTCAGCTACATGTCATGGTCTTCATCAGTGATGACAACTGAGCCATCTCCATGTCAAGTGAGAAAACTTCATCCACTGATGAGGACTGTGAGATACAATCAAAAGCTATGAAAAAACCCATAAGTGGATTTTGAATTCATTTTTATTGTATTTCAAATAATTCCTTTTCTTTCTATTCACTTGCTTTTTGGTTTAGTCTTTCACAAAAACACACATTCATCCTCCTCCAGTCAGCAATTTTGTTGCTGATGATCATCATGATCAATCAATATATTGAATTTATAATTATTGTAAAATGTTCCACTTGTGTTTGTGTAAAGTGATGCTGCTGTTGGTTATCTAATAATCAATAAGATCAATTTTCTGACCAGGAAGACTTTGGGTGTACTGTCCAGCGAGGCCAGAGCCGAGGCCAGAGTAGCTGAGAGAAGCCATGCAGAGATCAGAGGTCTGAAGGCCGACACCAGACTCGTCACCTGGATAACACACACACACCTTTGGCTTCACACTGACCAATTACAAAGTGAGTAAGTCACATGACTCAAGTAGCTTGTATATTGACTTTGAGTTGTTAAGTCATCCTGCAAAGTAAGATGCTGTGTGTGTGTGTTTTTAGTTTAGGTGTGCACAGAAGGAACTGAGTGGCTGCTTAGGGCCCCTGTAGCCCCCAAAGGGCCCCCAAACAGCACTTGAAGTTGATTCTTTGAAGACAGTGGAATACTGAAGTAGTTTGTGCGATGAAGAATTAAAAAGAGTAAATGTCTCAATTAAAGTTGTTTATTTTGGAATCATTCTAAATTTTCTGAACCTTTTTCTGTACATAGTTTTCAAAAACGATCATCCATTTTTAAATTTTAATCTGGAACCACTGTTGTTATTTTATTACCGGTTCCTCTGGTGTCTTAAATTCATTTAGTATTGCCATTTTTTACAGTTGTTTTAGTCTTATTCTTTGATTTTACCCTTGGGATGTGATGTCGTCTTTTTATGATCTTTTATTACCTTTACTGTCTATTATTTATCTATTATTTATCATTGATTATATATCATATCCATTACCTTGACTTCTCTCCATCTTTCAGTTTTTTATCACCCACTTTGTATTTTGTCTTTTTATCCTCGGTCTAATTCTCAACTCTGTCTCAGATCTCGTTTGGCTGTAGTTTTTGAGCTTACAGTCGTCATGTTACCTTAGTTTGCTGTCTTGTCTGTCAAAGACAATAAATAACAATCATAAAATAAGCCATGTTCTGTATAATGATAGAATTATTTAGTACTATTATCACTGTTGTTGGTAGTCGCTGCTGTAGAAGTAGTAATAGTAATAAGTAGTAGTAGTAGTTGCAGTAGTAGTAGTAGTCGTAGTAATAATAGTAGTAGTAATAATGGTAGTAGTCGTGGTAATAATAGTTGTAGGCTAGCAGTAATAGTAGTAGTAGTAGTAGTAGTAATATTAGCAGTAGTAATAATGGTAGTAGTACTAGTAATAATAATAGGCGTAGTAGCAGTAGTAATAACGGTATTAGTGGTAGTAATAATAGTAGTAGGCTAGCAGTAATAGTAGTAGTAGTGGTAATATTAGCAGTGGTAATTTTGGTAGTAGTAATAGTACTAGCAATAGTAGTAGTAGTAATAATAGTAGTAGGCTAGCAGTAATAGTAGTAGTAGTAGTAATAATATTAGCAGTAGTAATTTTGGTAGTAGTAATAGTACTAGTAATAATAGTAGTAGGCTAGCAGTAATAGTAGTAGTAGTGGTAATATTAGCAGTGGTAATTTTGTTAATAGTAATAGTTCTAGTAATAGTAGTAGTAGTAATAATAGTAGTACTAATAATGGTGGTAGTAGTAGTAATAATAGTAGTAGTAGTAGTAGTAGTAGTAATAGTAGTAGGCTAGCAGTAATAGTAGTAGTAGTAGTAGTAATAATATTAGCAGTAGTAATTTTGGTAGTAGTAATAGTACTAGTAATAATAGTAGTAGTAGGTGTCGTGATGGGCGCATTATTTTAGTACGAAATTAGTACAACTGTGTTTTGCATTTACGAGCAGCCTCTGAATCCACCATCCGGGTGTGAGCCAATAGCGTCAGAGCCGAATGCTGTGTTATGGTAAAATCGACCAATGAGGGCTCGTTTCGCGGAGTAAATGGACACTCAGCATCGGGACTCAGACTGGATGTGTCGAGCTGCTGTTTACTACAACAAAGAAGCCGTCGCTTCGTCGCTGGATCATCTGTGAGAAGACTGTTATAATCGGAGAAGAGAGAGGCCTCGGCTCCTTTAAACTCCTTGAAAGATCTTCAGAAAAAAGTGGAGACGATTTCAGTTCGGTGAGTGTTTGTCTGTTTACACCGGATCAATTGACAGCGGGATTTGGAGCACTAGGAGTGTGTACTATCTTCTCAGTTGTTAGTACTGTATTTTCATTCCCTACCGGAGCATCGACTACATGAATTACATTTTACTGGCGGGTTGACTTTTCTTGTCGCCTCTTCCCGTGTTCAGTATGCTGCAAGTCCTCACTACAAACATTAGAAATACTCACACAGCGTACCTGAACGTGCTTGAATGACGTGTGTCCGCATATTTCTATTGACGTACTGGTGCCGCCTTATCTGTCATCATATAACGGGATGGAAAGGATGACTCAGTTTTGTTTGAATGTGGTATGCATTCACTATGTAATAATAATAATAATAATAATAATAATAATAATAACAATGATGACGGATTGTTTATCCATCGAATCTTTTCTTGCCACTCCTTGTCACACTTTGACCTCATGTTTCCGACTTGATAATTTTACATTTGAAGAGCTTTAGAGGTAAATAGTATTAAAAGTTTGTAATATTCTGCAACAAAAGAGCTAAAATTAGAAAAAGTCAAACAAAAATATTTGTTATCCCTCTTTATCATGTGGCATCCTGAACCACCAAGTTACACAAACTGCACTGTAACTCCAGGACCCTTTCTAGTACAGGAGGAAATGATTGTTTCAGAATGATGAACTTGTAATAATCAACTAAAAGATCTAAGGTCTGTAGAAACCTTCAAACATTCAGTCCTAAAAGACGTTTCACTTTTTTAGACATGTGTGTGTATAAATGAAGAACTGGGTTTGGCGCCTTTCTCTGAGTGATCACTTCTCTCTGAGAAGTGAGAAGTGAGAAGGGGAGGGAAGGGGATGAGGAGACAGGAGATGTGTGGGGGTGTATGAAAAGGAGGGAAGAGAACAAAAAGTAAAGAGAGAGCAGGTGAAACTAGAGCAACTTAACAGGAGGTGCTCACTCCCACATCACATGTGCAAGATGTGGCGTTGCTTCATTTGGTTTCCTAACAAATAATGACCAAAAAAAGTGTGTGTGCGTGTGGGTGGATGGAGTCTGATGATGATGGATGACCTGTCTAGACAAGGAGGGGGGTGTGTGGTGGGGAGATAAAGAAGTAGACGTGGAGGGGAGGATGGAGTGAGCCATTCTAATGGTGACACAGGGTTGTTTATCTCTCTGTGGGATCTGATTGGACGTCACAATGGCAGATTAAAGAAAAAAACAAAGAGACAGCACAAAAACACCAAAAACATTAACTCCATAAAATTTCTTCAATGATACATCTGGAGTCATCAGTTTTATATATATATATATATATATATATATATATATATATATATATATATATATACACACATACATATATATAAAAACTCCAAGTACTGGTCATTATTAATCTGAATTTGTTCATAAGAGGGATTTATGGCAAGTTATTCCCTTTTTTTATTCAGACTTATAGATATCTTTAAATAATTCAAGATATCTAGAAATAATTCAAGATATCATAAATTATATTTAAGATCTTGCTACAGCATCATCAGATAGGTTTCTAGAATAGAAGCTTTTTTCTAGTGGCGTGTAATCGGGTAATACGAATTCAAATGTTGTTAAACAATGACAGAAGAGGGTTTTCTGAAAAGACTATTAAGTCTTCAGTTTCAATGGCATAAGACAAAACAAGGTCAAGGGTGGGATTAAAGCGGTGAGTAAGTTTATGTACACCCTGACAGAAGCCAATGGACTCTATTAATGAGATGAACGCAGAGCAGAGACGATCATTTTCTACGTCTACATGAATATTGAAATCACCCACAATAATGACTTTTTCTGTTTTAAGGACTAAACTTGAAAGGAACTCTGAGAATTCAGCTAAAAAGTCTGTATATGGACCAGGAGCACCTTTCACTATAACAAATGTTATTGGCTGTGATGTTTTCCAGGCTGGGTGTGTAATATTAAGACTAAGGCTTTAAATGAGTTATAATCAGGTTTAAGATTAGGGTTTATTAATAAGCTAGAGTTAAAAACTGCTTTGACTCCGCCTCCTCGGCTGCTGTCTGGAGGAACGTGAGCATTAGTATGGGTGGGGGGGTGGATTCATTTAAGCTAACATATTCCTCATGACGTAGCCAGGTTTCAGTCAGGCAGAATAAACAGTCTGATATTTATTCATATTAAATCAGTCAAACATAACCAAACCTTGTATGTTGAGAATTATCACTAAACCCTCCCTACACATGAACAGCCAGTATAAAATCCCATTTAATGATTAATGTTTAAATGACAGTTAAGCTTTATTATTAAGAGCTTTATTACTACTGAATTGTCAAATGTTTGTTCTACTGTCAGCGCTGACGCTGTTTAACTTGAATATAAAATGTCAAATGCTTTTAGAGAAAACGCTGATTTCAACTGCTTTCAGCTCTTACACAATATTTATGTAAACACACTTTTCCATTTTGCATACATTTTCTCCAATCAGCTTATTTTTACATCCTTACCTTCACACATTTGAGCTTAGCTCACATTGGCCTATGATAGAGGATGTGGTCTGTCCACATCAGTAGAGATCGAGTTTTTCTAGTAGCAGCGACTTCTGTGTCCTTTGACACCAATTTTCTAGTTTAGTCCTGTTTTACTTTCTTCTTCTTTTTTTGCATTTTTCTCCCTCTCACTTCACTCAAGTCTCTTCCTCTTAATCTCTTTTCTTTCTGTCTCTACTTTCTGCTTTTTGTCTTGCTTTAAAAAAAAAAATCTCCCCTTGTCCCCTTCATCCCTGCAGAGGGACTAATAAGCAGCATTATGAGCCATTGAGGAGAGAGTCAGATGGGATTCAGCTTGTGGCCCGGATCAGGGTTTGTAACTCTCATCACATCCTGTCACTGCTACTAAAACCGAACACATACAGCCTGGCATTTTGTCCAGAGAGGTAAAATCCTCAGTGGAAGTTCTCATGATGAAGAAGTGCCTGTACAGAAGGGTGTCCGTGCTGTCAGAGGACTAAATTAAATGCTGCAATTTAAAAAAAAAAAAAATTTTCAGAAAGGCAGCACCCGCCCAGGAGGTGACTCAGTTTTATTGCTCATCAGTTAATCAATATCTTGGTCACAGAGTCAAATTTAAAATGAGATTTTAGGTCTATTTCTTGGTAGTCGTCAGACGTTACGCTCATCTGCTTTCTGTGTGTCACTGTGCTCGTCACTGAGTGACACACAGGCTGATCTGGTGATCACACAGACAGCATTTTGTATCAGTATTTTTAATTTCAGTGTTTCCGCCTCCCTCGCTGTGAGAGTCGTGCACCAACACAGGAAGCGGTCTCAGAGATGTGAACCTGTCAACCTCAAATTAGACCAGAGTGTTGTATTCCTAATGGTTAGGTATATTCTCCCAGCAGGAGCCGGGTGTGATGCTTTGTATGGAGCTATGGTTACAGCTAGCAGTTATTTTTAAGGTTTGATTATTAATTACTTTGTTGTTTGTGTAAAACGTCCATCACAATTTCCCAGAGGTGAAATGACACATTGAAATTTCTTCTTTTGTCCGACCAATGGTCTCAAAAATCTTCAGTTTGCTGCCATGTAAGACAAAGAAAAGCAGTAAATCCTCTCACTGGTGAAGATGAACCAGTGAAGGTTGTGTGTTTTAATCCAAGCTGGCGGCTTTATGGCAGCGTTGGTCGGTCAGTGGGTCGGTTTGTCCACCTCTTTTATCCAGACTGTCTCAACTATTATTGGATGGATTTGCATGACATTTAGTCTCATGTCTGGATTGTAAAAACTTTGCTGGTCCTCTACTTTTCTTCTAGTGTCAAGGCTTTATTTCATGCGTCTGTATTTCCACAATAATCTTCTAGTAATATTTCTGTAAAGAACTATGTAATACTGATATACTGTATATGGACAGGAGGAAAGAAAACATGTAAACATGGAACATTATTATAAATGTAATTTGAAAATGTTCAATTTCATGCCTTCTTTTGACAAGTTTAACTTTTTTCTGTGTTCAGCTGCCCTGCTGAGCCCTGACTAGAAAAGCCTTACATGTTGGGAGAACAGTACAACATAGGTAAAAGAGAAGTCCGTCCTTTTTATTGGACAGAAACACACAACATGTGTTGGTATGCTGAGGCATTAAGATTTCCCTTCACTGGAACTAAGCAGCCCAACCCCTAAAAACAACTCCATACCATTATCCCTCCTCCACCAAACTTTACAGTTGGCACAGTGCAGTCAGGCATGATGCTCTTCTGGCATCACCAAACCCAGACTCATGCATCAGACTGCCAGACAGAGAATCGTGATTGGTCACTCCACAGAACACGTTGCCACTGCTCCAGAGTCCAGTGGACTCCATCCAGCGCTTGGCATTGTGCTTAGTGATGTAAGGCTTACATGTAGCTGCTCGGCCAATGGGAAACCATTCATGAAGCTCCCAGTTTATTGGGTCAACAGAGAGTCTGTGATTTTTACGCACTATGCTCCCTAGGACTCGGTGACCCTGCTCTGTGACTTTACCTGGTCTGACACTTCGTTGCTGATTTTAAGAGAAAAAGACTTTAGACACCTGTGGCAATGGGTCTGAATGAAACCCCTGAATTTAATGATTAAGAGGTGTGTCCTAACACTTTTGTTGATTAGGTGTAGATAGATGGATAGATAGAAAGATGTGTCTTTCTTTCTATCTGCCTATCCTATATCTGCTGTCCTTCTACAGCCATGTAATTTCATGCACCTCAGACTGGCAGATGGAGCAGGGATTGATTTATATTCCTTTTGTTAAGTCAGTGATAGACTGCTGAGCTTACAAAAATCCACACAGACACACACACACACAAAAATTAAAATACACAGATGTCACAGACGACGTATTCCTCCTGCCCTCGACTGGTGCTTGTTTTCTAAATGCCCTGCACAACCTCTGTGTGTGTGTGTGTGTGTGTGTGTGTGTGTGTGTGTGTGTGTGTGTGTGTGTGTGTGTGTGTGTGTGTGTGTGTGTGTGTGTGTGTGTGCGCGAACATGTGTGTTTATGTGTGAGTGTGAAAGGCAGTGTTTTGTGCCTGCTGATGTAATAAGGGCAGATTCCCTGCTGGTGCCTGACAGAACAGTGAGTGGCAGTGATGAATTCAGAATGTCATATGTTCAGCGGCTGTGTGCTGCTGCACCGGAGGATCTCCTTGTGTTTAAAGCTTGCTCACCAGTTCATCGGGTCGATGCTGCTTGTTGTCATCCTGCGTGACACACGTCAGGTTGTCTCAGAAGTATCGCAGCAGTGAGTCATTAACCAAAGTCCTCCTGTCAGTGAATACAGCCTGACGGGCCAGCAGTGGAGTTGGAGCTCTTTGGAGGCAAAAAGAGCCATGAAATCATTAGCGTCGGGACAAATAGACCTTATTTGCAGCTAATGTCCGCTCCCTGTTAACCCCAGTCATCGTAGCTCACTTCACCTTGTCATGTAAGGGCTTGTTGAGCATCGTTTCACTCCCTATCATTCCCAATCATCACGTCTGACAAGTTGTCTGATGATGTTTGTTCCATTATTAGGATGCTGAGTAACGAGGGCCGAATGGAGGGAGTAGTGGGGTGCTCATTTACATATAAAGGTCAGCAGTTTCTGAGGTGCTTGTTTGTCTTATTTGCCATTTTGCAGCGATCCATTGTTCCCATATTTGTCTGTAAATGTGCAGAAATCTATCACCTCCTCAGGATCAGCTGCCTCATGCTGCAGTGTTGCTGCGATTTTAGCTCCATACGACAAAATTACGACTTTCCCTGTTTGATAAGATCCAGCCACTCATCATGAAACGTAAATCAATGTTTTGGCAGGAGCGAAAACTTCATGTAACGGTGAGGAAAATGTGATGGAGTGAACCAACAGGGTGTATTAGCTGCTCTCATAAGCTCCTGGTGAACAGCTAATGTGTTGCATCATTTTTTTGCTGTAAGGAAAACAGGATAGAACTTCCTGCCAGAGAGTCTGTCGAAGTCTTCTCACGTATCATGTCTCAGAGTGCATCCCGGCCGGCTTCTCCAACTATCGACTCAGAGAGCCAAAAATAGCCCAGGCCTACTTTACCACACCAATATTCAGTGTTATATTAGATTTGTCCTCAGGTTTTAACAGGAATGGGATGAACCCAGTCTGCGATGCTTTTGGGAAACCCAGCCAGTGCACGTTTTTATGGAACATAGTGTTGGAATAATATCTATAGCACAAAAAAATGTTAAATGTTATATACCATCAGACACTGTGCTACATTTTCTGGAATCATCTTATTTCAATTCTTGCTGAGAGAATACAGTCTGTATGAATCTACAGCGAGCCTCTGGTTAGCTTAACCTAGCTTAGTGTTACACAAAGACAGTAAGCAGGTGGAGTCTGGCTCTGTCAAAGGGAAAACTAGTGAGCTTTCCCAGTGTTGGTAAGCAGATGAATTAGCAGATTTTTACCTTCGGACAGCTCCGGGCTGATGTTTCCCTCTTTTTCCTCTCTTTATGTTATTTTAACTTAAAAAAACTAGGATACTTCCAGTTGTTGTTGTGTTTTCAAATAACCTCTGAAACACAATGGGGTATTTGGGGTTTGGTGTTTCTCCATCAATATTTGAGGCTTTTTTTAAACCAAGAATTTCTTCCTCTTTATGCAGCATTCGGTCACGTATGCACAGTTGGGAATGTGGTCAGTTTTTAAACTTCTCTCTTAAGTTCTCCTCTTTATTCTTTTTTACTATTCCCATTAGTGCAAAGCCAACTGCTTCCAAACTTTGAAGCTTTTACCGTTGCCTTGGTAATCAACATCCAAATCCATCCATCAGTATTCAAAGGCTGCACTGAAAAACAGGCAAAAGACTAATAAAGAGTAAAAATTCAAGCCCCTCACATAAAAAGTACCGAGGCAGCATTTCTGCTCCATATGCACAAATTTGATTCCACGTGCATGGGGCTGTGATTAGGGCTAGCCCGACTCTCAACAGTCGCTTTTATTTTAATTGAATTTATTTATCCTTTTTTGTATCCTGGTCCAATTGAGATACAAGATCTTTTCTTCCAGGTCAAGATGGCAGCATAGTTACAAAGAGTGAAAAACAATGCAAAACAGACAATTTATCATCATAAAGCAGATACAATATAAATAAATTATACAAAAGGTAGAAACAAAAGGAGAGAGACAAACAGGCCACACCTGAATATCTATAGCACTGTGCATCACAGGTCAAAGGTATGTAAAACAGTGACACAGTATGGAAAAGACCTTTAAAGGTATTCAGAGAGGGGAGTATTTGCTTGTCAAGTGGACTTTTTAGACTTTGGAGGCAGGGAGAGTGGCTCTTGTCCTCCTGTCTTCAGACTCATAAATGGAGCAAATCTTGCGAGCTACCTCAGGCATTCGACTCGAACTGCACTGCTGTAAAGACACAACATGACTCATCCTCTTCAGTCATCACCAAACACAAACTCACAAGTTTGCAGCCTGCGTTTTCAGCCTCACCGCCGCCCCAACATCCACCTGCAGGCTCCGGTTAAGGGGGTTCAAGATGTTTGCTCATCACTCCCTAATATGTCTTTGTAACCATGTCTGCAGGATGTCATGAGATCTGAGCCTATAGACGTCAACTCCAACTATGTTCTGCTGCAGTAATGAACATTTCATTTCAGACATCTCATACACATGTATATTGTATTGATGAAGAGAGATCTAGCGTGAAAGCAGGAAGAGTTACTAGCATATGATTAGATGATAAGGTATTGTAGTTTTTAATTGGGTGGCTCATTAATTGGGAAAATAGATCAGCCACCTCAGACTCCTGATGTCGGTACCTTTTTTAGGCCTGCACTCCAAGCCAAATGGGAATAAACTGAGCAAATCTGTTTTTCAAAGTCATTACGAAAACAAGCACTGCCATAACTGATTATTGATTTTCAATAGTCCAACAATTTCTTTCCACAGCTGTCGAGGAGAATTTCCACTGCAGCTCCACATATACACCCACCTATTATCATCATACAGCATCGTTCACGCTAGAAGAAAAAAAAACTAAGGGGAGGGTTTTATTTTTCTTTAAACTATGTTGCTTGAATGGAAAATGATACAAAATGAATGGAACCTTGTGTCTCTAAAACAGTCAGCAGGTCATGTGACTCTAGCTGTTCCTGTGTGGATGGCAGATCTGTACGATTGATGTTATGTGTTAATACTGTGGGACAGCCTGTGTTTAAGAAGTGTGAGGGCATTTTCTTCTCTGCCTCCCACTCTCTCCCTCTTCCTCTCTTTGTCTCAATCCATCTATTTTTTTTTTTTTTTTTTGCATAATTACAGAGCTCACAGAGGCGTTTAGAGTCTCATGAATATTTAGGTCTAGAAGGGGAAGTGTCAGGGGAGACCCATGTGTGGGTCTGCCCCAATTATGGAGATAGGACTCCAGACCCTCACACACACGCACTCACACCCACAGACACACACACACACACACACAGACACACAGACACACACACACACACGCGCACACACACACACACACACACACACACACACACACACACACACACAGACACACACACTCAGGGAGAAAGGCCAGAAAATGATAAAAAGCCTGCAATTTGGGAGAAGTTAATTTAAGGCTACACAAAGGTATAGCATGCACACACACACACACACACACACACACACACACACACACATACATACATAGCAGGGAGATAATAGCACAGCTGTTTGTGGCTTACAGATGGTGCTTTCTGCTCACTATTATTTTGTAGTAAGCTAATGATGGATATATGAGACTGGCTGATTAGTCAAGTGTGTGTGTGTGTGTGTGTGTGTGTGTGTGTGTGTGTGTGTGTGTGTGTGTGTGTGTGTGTGTGTGTGTGTGTGTGTGTGTGTGTGTGTGTGTGTGTGTGTGCAGTCTGGTGCTGGGATGGTTTTTTGATGTCATGTCATGCTTTGTCATGAGGGAGATGACCAGAAGTGTGACTCATTGACTCTATGATGGACATCTTTGAGTCAAAGAGGGAGACAAGAAGGGGGAGTCATGGTTTTTGGCTCCAGAAAACTGAAGAGGAAAGAAGGGGCGCATGAACAGAACCAGGCAGAAATTCAAAATGAATCATTGAATTTATTAATTAGAGCTAAAATAGGAATGTTAGGTGAAGGAGGAAGATAGGAAGTTATGGGGAGGAAGGAGCAAGTGTGTGAGAGTGTGGGCAGACTGAGAGAGGAAGTCAAGAGGGGTGTGTGAGAGACAAAGAAGGTGAGAAAGAAGCAAACGAGTGATACGGGAGGTGAGAGGTTTGCATTTTGAAGCATTCTTCTATTGGAATGAGTCATCTCGGATGGGGAGGCAGGGGGTGGATGGAGGTGAGTAGAGGAGAGGATCGAGGTGTAAAGAAATGCAGGAGAAGGATGAGAGACCTAATCAGCTCACTAGGAGAATGGGAGAAGGGGGAGTAGTGTGTGTCAGTGCAGATGAAGGTGAGAGATTGTGAATTTAGTCCCTGTTTACACAACAACAGAAAAATAAAAATACTATTCGATAGTTGCTCTGCACAGTTCGACTGTTCTTCCACTGCTAACTTGACTACTAACCTACTAATATGACAGCCAGATGTAGATGTGGTTAATGTAATAGCAGAGATATTCCACACACATAAATGTAAAGATGGAGGACATTCCAGCATGGTGTTTTAGTAAGGTGTTCGGCATCCATCACCATCAATAACAGCCGCAGAGCTTCTTGTCACTGGAAACGTCTCTGGAACTCTACTAGAAGGATGAACTCCATTCTTTTCAAATAATCACATCATTTCCATTCTCAGACAACCACTCAGCGACCCCTTGTGCCACTGGATGCTGTGTGTGAAATTTCAGCTTTGGCTCCTCTAATAGAATCAAAAAATACACTGTCATTAGCCCATTTTACACAGACACATTGTGTAATAGTGCCACAACGAAAACCCTTCTCTGTGCCACCTTTGTTTGTTTACGCTGAACTGAACAATGGTGACATAAAGACACTCCAGTGTGTGATTTTAGATTAGGCTGTGTAAAAGGGGTTAATGTCTACACTGCCATGATGGTGTCATGGGGGTTACTTCAGGTTGGGCTTGAAGACTTTACAAACCCACAGTGAAAGACGTCTGTATCTGCCAATCAGAAAGGTTTGAATGATGCATTCAGGTCATATCAGAGTTATTGTAATTATGAAATTCCAACATGTTATCATCAATGTTGTTTTTATGACAGTGAAACCACAGCCCTTCTACAGACGGCTTGTTCACTCCCTATTAATTCCATGTGAATGGAGCTAAACGGCTAAAATAATTATTTTCACATACTTCTAGACAAAAAAGCCCACATTTTATTTTGGTTTGTGCAAATATGGTATTGATTATGTATCAGAAGTGAAATGAAAACATATTAATGGCCTTTGTTTTTTCTTACAAGGACGTAGATTTTCCCCACAAACCGCTAGTATTCTGCTAATGAATGCTGATTGGTCAGTTCAGGGTTTCTCCTGGAATCTACAGAAGTTTTTGAAATGAAATCAAATGAATATCTAAAGGAGGACCTTTGTTTTTGACAGATAAATGTAGATCTGGTTCATGTGATAGCAGAGATATTCCAGCGACTATTAATGCCGTAAAGTACCGTAAAGTGGCTTGTGGTGCGTGACATCACAACTACTTAAATAAAGGTATTCCACAACAATTGGAAAAAAAAATTTCTAATGGACTTTTACTTATTATCTCTACACAATACATCAAAAACATAATGAAAACTGGCAGAAAAACGTAGCAGCGTCCCCCTACACAACGCAGAAGTTCTAAGAGTCTCTAAGCTACTGGAACATTATGGTGAAAACCGTTCTGAAAGCTCCAATTCATCTGAAAAGCCAAAGAAGTCGTTAAAGGTAATGAAACCCAGTCAACCAATCAACTCTCATGGTACAGCTGCTTTAGTTGTCCTGTGACGTGACTTCCTCAACCGTCTGTCACATACGACAGGAAGAAGGCATACGCAAAGATTATACCAAATTGCATTTTGGGAAATTAGACATCCAGTGTTTTTGATACCTGACATCCTTAAGGGACTAAATGTTAGAATATGCTGCTTCTGTTAATGTTCAGTCTTTTTTTGAAAACTTTATGGAAGTCATGTACTCCTTTAATTTGATGATAATAGATATTAATGATCGCAATATGCAGCAGAAATCAAGATTACACTGGATGATAATTGTCTTTGTGCCTAAAAGGTCAGTGTGGCTGAAATGTGTGAATAAGGGTTTCTTCTATATCTTATACTCCTGGCAGCATCCAGACATTTAATACAGGCTTATTTTCACTACATCACTAAAGTGCTAACTAGCTCGCTATTAAATGTCTGTGGTAAACTGGGAGGTGATGTGGTCTAGCCGTTTGAGCGCTGCGGTCACGACAGGACATCAGACTTGTCTCATCGCTGCCATGTGTGAGCTTTCATCGGACTGCCTCACAGCCATCTGAACGGAAACCAGACCACCAGCACACACTGTGAAGCACTGCTGCAGCACAGACAGTGACACACGGGTATGATTAGAAACACAGTCAAACAGCAAACACACAAACACATGTGTCGGCACCACTTATGATGGGCCACAGTTTTAATGAGGCGTGTCACCAGTCTGAGAGCTCTGGAGCATCTGCATGTGTGAGAGAAGAAGTCAGTAATCACTTAATATCACTGGTCATCAACCCGCTTCTCACAGACACTGTACTGGACAGGCTGATAATGTCAATCAGCAGATGTTAATGAGTATTTATGTGTTTGTTTCTGAAGAGGTGGAGGAAATAATATATTTATGTTATACTTATAATGTATGTCTGCTGTTTATTAGCTGAGAATTTAAATGAACCATTCAAGTATCATCTGAGTTTGTGTCTCACTTTTGTGGTAGTGAACTTTCAGTTTGTTTTGTTATTTGAAATGTATTGAGGTCTTTTGATGCCATTTTCCCTGTTTGTATGCCTCCATCAAAGAGGGTATTTAGTGTTACCTTTGTCCGTCTGTCTGTCCATCTGTACGTCATACGTCCCTCTTCTCAAAAACTGCTGGTGATAATTCTATGACATTTCACACATGCTTTGTAGAGGCCCTAAAGGTGTGCATCTCATAATTGGTTTCTTCAGTTTGCTTATTTTTTACATTTCTAGGCATGTTTGTACTTCAATGATTTTCATGTCAGTTTGCTCACACTCACTTATGGTAGAGGTTATGGTATGTACACATTAGAGACTTTCCAGAAGAGGGGCCGTCTCTGTCATTGTACACAAATGTTCTTGTTTACACTTGACTTGGTGTATATTTGTGAACAAAATGTGGGAAAACTAAAAATTCTATGATGAAAATGTCAATCCGAACTTGTTAAATACTTTTCTTTTTCTTTCACAGACTGATTCAAGCAAGACTAAATTGACATTAGAAGCCTCAGTGTTCAGTTCCAGTTCATATTCATAATTATAGTGGCCTGTAGCTCTAATGTGAACGTAACTGTCCTTCCAAATGACAGGCATGTGCACACTGATACTTAATCTATCTATATATCTATCTATCTATCTATCTGTCTGTCTGTCTATCTGTCTATCTATCTATCTATCTATCTATCTATCTGTCTGTCTGTCTATCTGTCTATCTATCTATCTATCTATCTATCTATTATCTATCTATCTGTCTGTCTATCTATCTATCTATCTATCTATCTATCAATCAGTCAATCAATCAATCAATCAATCAATCAATCAATCAATCAATCTATCTATCTATCTATCTATCTATCTATCTATCTATCATCTATCTATTATCTATCTATCATCTATCTATCATCTATCTATCTATCTATTATCTATCTATCTATTATCTATCTATCTATTATCTATCTATTATCTATCTATCTATCTATCTATTATCTATCTATCTATCTATCTATGATCTATCTATGATCTATCTATCTATCTATCTATGATCTATCTATTATCTATCTATCTATTATCTATCTATCTATTATCTATCTATCTATCTATAATCTATTATCTATCTATCTATCTATTATCTATCTATTATCTATCTATCTATTATCTATCTATCTATTATCTATCATCTATCTATCTATCTATCTATCTATGATCCATCTATCTATCATCTATCTATCATCTATCTATCTATCTATCAATCTATGATCTATCTATCTATCATCTATCTATCTATTATCTGTCTATCTATCTATTATCTATCTATCTATTATCTATCTATTTATCTATTATCTATCTATTATCTATCTATCTATTATCTATCTATCTATCTATCTATGATCCATCTATCTATCATCTATCTATCATCTATCTATCTATGGTCTATCTATCTATTATCTATCTATCTATCTATGATCTATCTATTTATTATCTATCTATCTATCTATGATCTATCTATCTATTATCTATCTATCTATATATGATCTATCTATTATCTATCTATCTATGATCTGTCTATTATCTATCTATCTATCTATCTATTATCTATCTATCTATTATCTGTCTATCTATCTATCTATCTATCATCTATCTATTTATCTATTATCTATCTATCTATCTATCATCTATTATCTATCTATATCTATCTATCTATCATCTATCTATGATCTATCTATTATCTATCATCTATCTATCTATCAATCAATCATAATACCTCTTTCTCAATGTGTTTCAACCCCTAAGGTTTATCAATAGTTCAAGGAATAAGTGCTATAAATCAAAATAGCCTATCATGTAGACAAACCTGTAGTTATCATGAAGGCCAGTATGACTATAGGATACTCCAGTAATAACAGAATTAACTTTCACATGCAGTAACACACATAATCGATTGTTTTTTAACAGCATCTTTGATGGGAGCAGTCGCCCTGTTGTTGATGTAACAGCACATGTTTACCTCATCATCCTCATTCCTCATCTGATGCTAAAGGAGAGAAATATTCATGCTACACTTTTTCTTTGCCTGCTGTTTGTGTTGCGATATAAGTGGTCGATTATCTTCTTCCTCTTGTATCAATAGCTGTGACCGTCAGCGCAGTCAGAGCTTGTGTTGTCTTTGTTTATTGTTTACAGCAAGATTATTCTGTTAATCCATTGATCATTTGAGCCCAATTTAAGCAGAGACTGCTCACGAGTTTGAAATGTTTATTATCACAGCAGCAGAACATACAGTAGTTTGGGTTTGGCGTCTCGGCTCCGACTTCATCACTCCCTGCAGATACTCTATGTTTACATAGAGGGATTGGGGAGGGATGAGCAAACTTCATGAACCCCTCTTTGTACCTAAATTGTAACATCCGACCATATCTGTCAACACCTTTATACTTCCATACGTCCTTTATGTCGACATCGATACACCCGCAGGGGGGGAGTGAAGTGTCAAAAGTTTCGACAACTTCAAATATGTCATGTCATACGTCCTTTTCAAACAGTGTGTCCGTCAATGCCCACATGCTTCCACGCGTCTTTTACACTGGCATTGCTAAGACAAGACAAGAGGGCAGTGAAGGGTCAAAGGTTTCAACAGCAACAAATATGGCTAAGGTTGAGGAGGTTGTGATAATGTACCTAGTAAATACAAAGCGGCAAAAGCAAAGGTAATGATGTACTCCATGGTGGTCTTTGAGGCCATTAAATACATCAAGACTTGAGGAAGGAGAGTTTTGTCACTTTTTCATGTAACTTTTTCTTCTTCATTGTGTCCATGCATATTTGTCGTGCATGGCATGAATTGTCGCTACACTGCCCCCAACCATTTCTGATGGTATTGCTCCGTTTCGTCCGTCTCGTCCATATTTGTTAGAGCTCCGAAAAACATACCCGATTCCGTATCCGTCTTTAACGTAGATAATATATTGGCCCTAACCGGAGCCTACGTGTGGATGCTGGGGTTGGTCGTGGGGCTGAAGCAGCAGCGTTGACAGGCAGAGGGGGAGATGGGTAATCGTTGCAGCTTAAATAGTCCGCCAATTGAGAGGGTGTGTTTGATAATGTTTGAGGAGAATGAGGACTATCATGTGAGTATTGTGTGTCCTCAGTGCAGCTGTTGTCTGCCTGAACCAGCTTGCAGGCTTTTCTTCATCTTTTGATTGTTGCTCCCACAGAGAAAGGAACACTCTGGGGTCTGGATAATTGTAAGGGACATTTTCACAACTTTATCACGTTTTATTAACGATTAGTTGTGTAACCACCATCAGCAGACTATTCTTTGATGAATCATTGCTTGCTGTTCTGTGTGGATGTGTCTGTGGCAGGTTTGGTTCAGTGGTTGAAGATGTATTTGACGTGCAGGAGAGAGGCCAGGTGGGTATGAGCTCCTACAGACCTGAAGGATTTTTGTTTTATGTTTCTTGCTTGTTTAAACAAGCAAAAAAAAAAAAAATCACAATATAGCTACTATGTTTGACATCTCTGCTGATTTAATGTGGATCAATAGACTGCCATGATCTAACAGACAGAAGTATTCTTGTGGTGAGGAAATTAGACAATATCCTGCCAGTCCCTATGAAGGTTTTTTTGTTGTTGTTTTTTGTTTTGTTTTTGAGGCTGCTGTCACATAATCGAAAATGTCTGGTGCAATCTGTCTCTTTTATACAGGAGAGTGGCTCTAGGGAAATATTTGGTCCATTCAAGAGGAAGGGGGAGGGGCATCAGGGAGATGGAGCGATGATGGAAGGCAGAGGAGATATGGAGACGATACAGCCGGTGATGACAGCTTCATTATTCTGTTCCTATATTTGGCTCTCCAGATCTTCCTCTTTAACTCTCATGCTTACAGAAGAGTCATCCTCTGTGTTGACCTTAATCCTACTGAAACCTGTCACCTGCACACCTGTCTGTCTGTGCATGTGTGTGAGCCTCCTCAGTACTTTGGTAGTTCTCATGGCAACATTAAATTGTCTGGTATATAAGGGTGTTTTTGGTGAGGTTGATGTGTAATGAACAAAGGTCTCTTGTTTCCAGAAGGAGATGCACAGCAGGTTGACCTTTCCCCTCACCAGGCTCCTTCCTCTTCCATTCAGTTTTCCCTCAGTTGGTTTGTATCTGCTGTCTTTACGTCGAGGTTTGGCTTCATTTGTGTTACCAGCACTAAAGAGGAACAAACCTCTCGGCACATGGAGTGCTTGAATGTTTGGTGATGTTCCCATCTGCCACTGTGTGAAGATATATATTAATATTTACATAGAGTGGAGTAGGGTTTCAACTAACTATTATGTTCATTGTAGAATAATTGGTAGAATATTTTTTCCATTGATCATTGAGTCTGTAAAATGCCTTAACGTGTACTCAGACTCAAAGACGACAAATAGCTTGTTATCATCCACATAACAGTCTAAAACCCAAAGATGTCAAATTTATAATCATGTAAAACAAAGAACAGCAGCACATACTCATATTTACATGTTCCTTAACAAATGATGTTTTATTACTAAAGATGTTGCCAGTTAACTTTTTACAATTTTGACATTTTGGGAATTATTCACTTTCTAAGTAGATGAAAAGTTCGACATCACTCTGATATCAGTCTATTTTGATTTGTTTTTAAACTTATGTAAGTTGTTAATATATATCTTTCAAAGACGGTTTGGGAAACTCTTCAGTAACAGTGTGATTAAGGTATTCACCAGTGGAAATTGCTCCTATGGCAATATTTTCACAACATTTTCCGTAGAGCAGACACTGTTGGACAGTTTTACTATCACGACATCAGTAATCAGACTAATCAGGTTTTAAACACAGTAGGTCAAAACTTTATTTTGCTCATCTAATTCACTTTCTTGAAAATATACGTAAAGTTGACTTCAGGATTATTACCTAGACTGTCTGCTGCACATGCCTGTTGCGGAGCAAAGCTACTTCCCGCATCAACAATGACTGGTGAGTAAAATGTTCTAACAAATAGCACAAACTGTCACAAATAAGGTCCAGATTAGAAAAAATATCCCCCCTAACAATGTTAGACTGGCAGATGTAGCACTTCCAGATGGGGGGTCATTGTTGTAAATGGACTGTAATTATATAACGCCTCTCTAGTCTGACTGATGTCTCAAAGTGCTTTACAACATTCACACCCATTCATACTGTGGTGGCAGAGGCTACCATGAAAGGCACCAGCTGCTCACACACCAATGGAGCAGCCATTGGGAGCAAAGTGGGGTTCAGTATGTTCCTCAAGGACACTTCGACATGCAGGGGCCGGGATGGAACCACCGACCTTCCGATAGGTGGACTACCGTGCTACCAGAGATATTCTATTAGTAGTAGAGATATGCCGCTCTCAGGACTTCCGGGTACGCTCACGAGGTAGTCCAAAATGAATGAGTCTCTATGGAGCTGAAGCCCCAAAATTAAACGTTTATGCCGAAAAAAAGGGTTTTCTGTCAACTTTCATCATGTATTCGATATTATGGGTAGAAACAATAAATATACGTCCATTAGATCATTTTTGCTGCTTCAACTGTTGTGAAATACCATTATTTAAGAAGTAGCATTGGTAGCACTCTCTGGTACCACCACAAGCCTTTTTATGGCACTATACTTTACGGCATTAATAGTCGCTGGAATATCTCTGCTACATGAACCAGATCTACATTTAGCTGTCAAAAATAAAGGTCCTCCTGCTCCTCCTTTAGATATTCATTCCATTTAATTTCAAAAAACATCTGTAGTCTCCAGGAGATTCGATTTCGTCAGGTCGAAATCAGTCGCAAATCCTTAACTGACCAGTCAGCACTCAGCTAGCAGAATGCTAGCGGTTCGTGGCCAAAATCACCTTAAGAAAAATGGAGGACATTGGTTTGTTTTCATTTCACTTCTGATATATAATCGATAATATATTTGCACAAGCTAAAATCAAATGTGGCCTTTTTTTGGCTAGAAGTAAGTAAAAATAATGATTTTAGCCGTTTAGCTCCATTCACTCCCATTCATTCAGGACTCCTTAGAGAGCGCCCTCTAGGTGAGCTTCAGCCGATTTTGGCACAACAGAGTTAATAGGGAGTGAACAGGCTGGGCATAGAAGGGCTGTGGTGCTACCTCCTGAGCCACAGCTGCCTGCAAGCTTTCAGCACCTGCTGTTCCCAGGTGGTCTCCCATCCAAGGAGCAACCAGCTTGGCTTCCAAGATCGGATGAGATTGGACACATTCAGGCTGGTGTTGTTTTTCTTCCTCTGAAAAAAAACCCGTTTGTATAAACGGAGGGAGACGGTGAGGAGTTAGCAGCATTTAGCAGCTAACTCAAAGAAGAAT
Source organism: Chaunax sp. Z400 (assembly GCA_037577475.1). Lineage (NCBI taxonomy): Eukaryota > Metazoa > Chordata > Actinopteri > Lophiiformes > Chaunacidae > Chaunax > Chaunax sp. Z400. Next base: position 23,156,098 of record CM075198.1, on the reverse strand, counting down.
AAATAATAAACAAAGTGTAAATAAACAAAGGCTGCAAAGAGAGAGGTCTTCCTTGCGGCGCGAGTGAGCAATCTCTAAGGGCCTCTGACTCCGAAGGCGCATGTCTGTGAGGACCATCCATTCACTCAGGAGATAAAATGAGTTCATGTTCAGAGTGTGAATCAGTGTCAGATGAAATCAGTGGATACAGCGTGGGTTTTTTAAAATTTCACTGCTGTGCTCATTCTCGCCTCTGACAAGCTTTGTCTCTGTAGTATAGCCAGCCGAGGACATCTACAATGTAATTTATCAGAAATAAAATTAAATGATGTAAACCGGGGGGCACGGTGGCGCAATGGGTAGTGCTGTTGCTTCAACGCAAGAAGGTCCTGGGTTCAAATCCACCTGAGGACCTGGGACTGTTCTGTGTGCAGTTTACATGTTCTCCCTGTGTCTGTCTGGGTTCCCTCCGGGTTCTCCGGGTTCCTCCCACCACTAAAAACATGCAGGAGAGATGAATTGGTGACTCTAAATTGACTGTAGGTGTGAATGTGAGTCTGAATGGTTGTTTGTCTCTCTGTATGTGGTCCTGTGATGAACTGGTGACTTGTCCAGGGTGAACCCCGCCTCACGCCCAAAGTCAGCTGGGATAGGCTCCAGCCCCCCTGTGAACCTACACAGCGGTTACAGAAAACGAATGAATGATGTAAACCAATGCCTAAAGCATGACACAGAGTGTCTGTTGCCTGTCATTACCTGTTTGATATCAGAGTACTTGTTGGAAGGTAATGTATAAAGCAGATCTCTGTGGGTCAGAGACTGAGGGAGTGTGTTGCAGAGGTCAGGACAGAGCTGGACAGACAGAGAGTGACACCTTCAGAGAGCTGCTAATCCCACAGTAAAGTCGATTACTGCAGCAGCCTGGTGCTCCTCCCAGTCCGCCCAGAGGAAATGGAGCTGCCATAAGCTGCTTGGATGCTGTGGGTGGAGAACCTGCTAGCTGTGCTGCTTTGTTGACCAGAATGCTGCTTGATTTCACTCAGCTCCACCTCGACCTGTCTGTCATGTCTTTAACCTGCTGGTGTTCAACATGTCTCTGTGTGGCTGCTATCACTCTGGTCTATACTGTGTGTGTGTTATTGAACACAGTTATGTAAGTTTTCTTTGTATTTAAATTTCGCTGAGTGTATTTTTGTCCTCCGTCATATTGATTAATTTTCATTTTGATATTGTTTTTCTTCTGCTCTTGTGTTCAATGTTTGCTTTCACATCATATCTTTACACACATTACATGCAGTGGACGTAACATCTGAGCAGAGGCGTTTTATAACCTCCGACTGTTGCTCATAGGACCAATGACATAATGAGGACCCTGAGCTGCCTTGGCAGAAGTTAGCGTCGTTTGACGCAAAGTGGTCTCACATTTTCATTAAAAAATGAATAAATAACTGTTTTTGAGCTCTGTGAAAAAGAGATGTTAAATTAAAATGTTTTCAACCTCAAAGAGCTCTTACAGTTTGTCACTAGTTTGATTCTTGATTATGACATTCAGTGAAAAATTTAAGTTTCATGCTCTATTGCATGGCCACAAACAATAGTTGCCAGCCTTCAGCTGTTTGGTTTCACATGATGAAAGGTGGTCCAGACTCGGATGATACAGTTTAGTTGTGACATGGTGACACCTCTGTTCTGCAAAGTTACGCGTAGATGCAGAAATGTTGACATATCAAGGGAGACAACACAAACATCACATTTGGAGGGAAAAAAGAGCTCTGATGCCAGCTTCCACTGGCATCATCATCATCACACAGTATGACGAGGGATGTCCCGATATCAGATCAGTTCACGATTATCGACACGATGGAAGGAAACACATTTTTTAAATTAAATGACACACACACACACACACGTATAATTAATTGTCTAATTAATGTATTAATGTTGATTTATCTAATTATCTGTGGCAATATTGTTCATCAGACGTTCATTCCAATAAATCATTTTTGAATTGAGTTGAATTGAATTGAATTGAGAGGTACATTTAAATGCTGCTCTTTCAGACAGTCTTTATGACTTACTGCGACGCATTATCTGAATGAACAACACCACAGAAATGAAGGATAAGGCCGTAGGGAAACTAAACGTGTCTACATATACATGCACATTTTGACGACAGCCATGTGTAGTATGGGCTTGAAGCACACAGCTAATTTATGGCTGTAGCGCTGTTCTTGACTGGCGTATGAGAAGGTTATGCTGAGCATGTTCATCCTGAGAGTTGTCAGACCTTGAAGAGAAATGAAGGGAAAGGGGATGACGAAGGACACGGTGCCTGATTTTGTGAAAGCGTGCTTCTTTCACACATAATGTGTTGACCATAAAGGCTATAGAATGCAATGAGGCTCACCAAAACAAGGAGTCTGTATAGCAGCGCATTATAGGAGAGGCCGCAGTAGGTACAAGTAAGTTGATGTTGTGGACATATTGTTTTTTTGTGTCCCTGTGGGAAGCTGCTGTATATTGCAATAGGGTGGTAATGGCCTTACAGCCTGAGCACAAGTTAAATTTACTGTCAGGTTTTAGGTGACACTTTACCAGTATTACCTTTCAGATGTTGATTGCTTACAGTACGTGATTCATTTATTTTGTCAAACAGCACGCTTTCTCCTTAGCTGCAGTGTCTTTAAGCTAGTGTGTTTTAGCACAGCGTCAGCACTGATGTCTGGAGCTGTGATGTAATCAGCGCTTCATATTGACAGTCTTATAACTGCTGAGATGCTTTCAAACATTTTGTCCAGTGTCCCTTTTTAATTGAAGGATTTGGCCTTTATAAGACATTTGATTGACAAATGATACAGTGACTAAGGGGCCGGTTATTGTACAACGATCTTTGCATAAATCGGTAACCTTTTGTTGTGCCAAAATTTGGTCTTGCACTCACACAACCACGGCATTTTGAGGGACTAAAAAATGCAAACGGGGTTCCCGAGTGTAATCCTTTGAAAACGCCTTTGTTACTGTCACAGTACAAACTGGCAAAGCGCAATACTTGTGAATACTCTGACGATATGTTCAGTATGTCAACTTTGAACAGTTACACCGTCACCTACTGGCCTGGCATGCATATACTACAGCATTTTTGTGGATCCGTGTGCACGAGGATCTTTCACACAATGTTGTCGTATGAAACACCAGAGAAAAACTCTCCAGTTTTTAGGAAAACCTGTCTGAATGAGCAGCAGAGGTTGAATTTGTGTGCTTTTCTCGCTCTCAGTGGGTGGGAGACAGCCACCTATCACATGCTGGCATGTGTGTGTGTGTACAAAACTGATTTAGGGTCTCGGTGGGACTCTGAGAAGAGGACTTGGCATGTGGCAACTAGAGGTCAGCAGTGACAGACTCAGATCAGCAGATGTTCGAGAAAAGGGAGGAGGAAGGACAGAAAAGGGGAGGCACAGAAGGGGGGAGAAGAGACGGGCAGGGGAGAGGAGTGGCGGGGCAAGGGAGGTGCCGGATTGATTGATGGTGAGCAGAGATGGAGCACATGTTAGGCAGAGTGGGGCAGAGAAGAAGAGGTGAGGAAGAGGCCATCGGGCAGCTATAGAAAGAGAAGAAAAACAAATATAATGGAAGACATCAATTTAACTGATATGAAACATCAGTCCTACAGAGTCTAACCAGTGTTGATTTTTATTTTTTATTACACATGTAGTGTCACCAGGAAATGCTGACACATGATCGTCATGTGATCTCATGGCTCTTATTGTCATTTGACGTCGTTTTGAGAACTCTGACTTAATGATGCACATATATTATATGTGCATCATACATCATACATCGTACATCAACAAGTAACCTTTCAATTTGGTAGGACTGTAGTCTTAAGCGGGCTACCAAAGCTGAATGAGAGTGAACTTTAAGAACAGCCTGGCAGTGCTTGGGCTGAAACTTTTTCAGACGTGCATTAGTGAAACATGGCCTTTATAAAGCCGTATATTGTGCAGAGAGTGAGGCACAGATATGATACCCAGTGACAGTGTAACCAAAAGCCAGAGAAAACTGCATGTTCAGAGTCAGACTGAAACAATGAAACAAGACATGAGAGCTTGTGTTTTAGTAGCAGACACAGAAATGAAAGCAGCCTATTGCTGTCTGTCCCTCCTGCCGCCTCCATTTGCAGTCATTGATTGTGCAGCCAGGCTAAATGAATGCCTACCTGCTGCACTCAGATAACCAGCACCTGTATCGACGTGTAAGAGGAAAAGCAGTGGAGTGTCAGTGTTTCACTGAGCCTTTCTTTAGCGATCCCACAGCAAATGCTGGTGTTCTTGACTTTTTATGAACGTCGTCACAGGCAGAGATTTGATGAAGACAGTCAGGTAGATTAGAATTAAGATTACATTTGGCTTTGATGATGTTAAATTTTAATTTATGGTTAGGATGGATTTAGGGTGACGACTGAAAGTAGGATTAGGTATTAGCATATATTTTCTTGAAATAACAAGATATATATATATATATATATATATAATAAGAAGATAGATAGATAAAAACAAGTGTTTTTTTAACCATCAGTTGATGAAGGCGCAGAGATTTCCTGATACATGTTGTTTATTTGCATGAATAGAAGCTCTTTCAGTTTAGTATTCAGTTATAGATAATTATCAAACTCAAATTCATGATAATGAAAACAACATGTATATGTAGAAATTAGCAAAGGAAGAATACATGGTTTTCAAGATACATCTTTGGAGAGCTTATGGATACGGACGAGACGACGAAACGGAGCAATACCACCAAAAATGGTTGAGGGTAGTGTAGCTACAATTAAAGCAAGGCACGACAAATATGTACAGAAACAACGAAGAAGAAAAAAATGAAGTGAAAAAGTGAAAAAAAACTGTCCTTCCTCGAGTCTCGATGTACCTACAGGCCTCACAGAACACCATCCGGTACACCTTTACCTCTGCTTTTGCCCCTTTGTATTTACTAGGTACATTATCACAACCTACTACAGCTGTCGCTACATTTGATGGTGTGGAAACGTTTGACACTCCTGCAGTTGTATCGATGTTGACGTAAAGGACGTACAGAAGTATGTAGGCGTTTACAGATAGATGGATCCATGTATGTACGTAGAGGAAGCATAAATGGGCCTTTGGCGGTCATCTTCTGTGCTTGTTCTTCAAATAACGGACACATTACTACAGTACAGTGTTACACTCGTTGGCTCACACTGTTCATACAGACTTATATTGGTGCACTTTTACTACCTCCGCAGGCTTCACAGAGGTGAAACAAACTGACACCCCATTACGCCTTTATTGCATTCAAACAGAAGGTCGGGGCAGAATACAGGCCCACAATGAAAACACTGTCTGGGGCTACAATCATAGGTGCTGGTATCGGAGGGTGGGGTGGAATCAAACCCAGGCCGCTGCTGAGGACTCAGCCTCCGTACATGAGGTGCTGTCTAGATAATTAGGGTCCTTACAAGTATATGAATATAAATGTTTGAGTGTATTTGGGTCCATAAGGGAAAACAGCAGCTCATCATTTGAGCACAAAGTCAGGCACTGTGTCCCTCATCATCCCCTTCCACTATTACCTCATTCAACTCCTATGCTCTGTCTCTTAGCCATCTGTGCAGGTGACCCTACATTTACTGTTTGTTATTTTAACTCATCTCTTTCTCTGCCTGTAACTGTCCTCACCCTTCACCCCGAGGCTTGCTTCAAAACCCTCGATCCTCCCACTTCCTTTCTTCTGGACTCCTGTTCTCCCCCGCCATCCATTCATTCATCCATCCATCTATCCATCTATCTTGCCCTTTGTTGATCCTTCTCCCCTGGGCCATGTGGACAGTTGGATGGCTTTGTGTTTGACACGTGTGTTGGCAGGAGGAGGAGCACGCACATGCATACACACCCACTAATGCACGTGCACACGCACTTTCCGCTTCTATTGTAGGTAAGCTGCTCAGCTGTGAGGCCCCTAGTCCTAATTCTGAGTGTGTGTGTGTGTGTGTGTGTGTGTGTGTGTGTGTGTGTGTGTGTGTGTGTGTGTGTGTGTGTGTGTGTGTGTGTGTGTGGGGTGAGGACAGAGCCCCCATTGTCCTGCAGATTAACTCACACACACATACGCATACTCCCCAGACCCCATGGGGTCCCTTAAGTGAGAATGTGCCTTGAGGCAGAAAATCAGGGAGCAATTTACAGCAGGGTCCATCGGAGAAGGGGGGGGGGGGATGTACTGCAGGCTCATTTCTCCATTTGAAGCTTTAATGTCAAAGTGTGTCTTTGGTTTCAATGGTAGAAGTGAATCTGAAGCCCTTTATTTGACAGTGCAATGGCCTAGAAATGGAAAAGAATTTGGTTTGGTGGTGTTTTGCCCTCAAATGTATGGCAGATTCACATCTGCTTAAAACTTGGACCAAAAAGAAAACTGAAGGCAAAAATCAAACAACAGGTCTGCACACTGCTCTAATAGCTCCCAGAAATCTAAGGGAGCCTCTAGTGCAGCATGCATATCTTCTGCTTGATTTTTGCCTTTTGCCCTTAAATGTATTTTACATAAGTCATTGCTCAAATGCTGGACAACACAATCAATTTTGGTGATCACCGTTTTGAAGCAAAGCCTCCCAAAACTAAAACCCAGAAAAGCCTCTAATCCAGCAGCATCAGGGGGCCGAGATTGTGGGTTCGTACTTTACATGCAAATTAAACTGTAAATTAGCGGCAGTGAAATAATGAGCTCAGCCTTCGTCATCACCTCTGAAATCCAATCTGTCAATGGGTTCACTGTCTGTACAGCTGATCCGTTACTACAGTGCAGCATCATCAGGTTGTGTCTCTTAGTGGTATTAGAAATCCAGATCTTCACAATCATCTTCTAGGATTTGGAAGGAACAACATTTAATTGGTCCTGGTGGAAGAATTGATGAGGATTAGAAAATAGAAGTGGTAGGATTACAGCAATTAGTCTAAACTCTTTTCTGTGCATATAAATGCCTAAAATGCATACAAAATCATGATTTTATAGGGAAATAAATTTCCCTGAACTAGAAAACTGTACCTGTCCTCACAGCAACATGACTTGTGTAAACACAGCCTCAGATTCCTTGCCAGATTTCTAACCTTTCGTCAAACCCCCCTCCTCCCTACCTTCCCTACCTGTATGTATTATGTTAAGCCTAGTGTGACTGCTTACATTCAAAACCATTGACCTACATTGGGTGGTGTCTAGAATAACAGCAAGTCAGTTAAGAGGTTGGCGTGTGGTGTATGAACTCAAAGGTAAATACGTCTGCCTAAGTTGATCCATAGCCGCCACTGTGTTTTTACAGATCTGCAGTTTTCCTCTTTTCCACCTCTCATTCTGAATGAGGCCAGTTGACACTTGGACGTGTGCACTTTCTGTGAGTGTGTGTGTGTCTTTGTGAACATTTGTGTTGACTTGTTTTGCTCAAATGAATTAGATTTGAAGTCTTTGCAGATGCAGATGTGATGAAATATTATGATAATGACATAGTGAGAGGGAGCAGTGGTGTTATGAGGAGTTTGTTTCCCTGGTAGTCACTGTAATCCTGGGAAAAGGAAGTCTACACAGGATGTGAGCTGGCTGGGCGTCATTCCTGCGTGACTGTGACCACTGTAGTCTGTGTAAGTAAGGATGCATATGATTGTATACACTCTCTCTCTCACACACACACATTCCCGCACAAATGATTATGTGTTTGTAAGTTAGCGTCAGCATGTCGGTGTGAGCCATTTGTTTCTAAATGTCACTCGGAGGTGAAAAGTTCTAGTAGTGAAAGAAAAAGATGGAGATAATTTACAAGTCTGATTTCCTCATCCTCAGTTCAGTTCAATCGAACCCAGCACAAAGACAACATATCCCAAGTCGTATCTCATCAACTGAATTGATTTTTGTAAATATTCGCTTATTCTGAATTTTATGCCAGCAACACATCACAAAACAGTTGGACAGGGGCAACAAAAGACTGGGAAAGTTGTGGGATGCTCAAAAACACCCGAGTTGGACCATTCCACAGGTAAAGAGGTTTATTCAGACATCGTCCAAATGCTCAGTCATTCCCAAGCAAAGATGCGGAAAGGTTCACCACTTTGTAAAAATCTGCAAATAGTTTATATAACAGTTCTCTGAGAACTTCTCTCAATGTGCATTTGGAAGGAACTTGAAGATTTCACCAGGTACAGTCCATAATATCAACAAACGATTCAGAGAATCTGGAGAAATTTCTGCACGTAAGGGACAAGGACAAAAGCCAACATCGAATGTCTGTGACCTTTGACCCCTCAGGCAGCACTGCTTTATAAACAGACATGATTCTATGAAGTTTATTACTACATCTGCTCAGGAACACTTTGGAAAACCGTCATCAGTAAACACAGTTCATTTCTGCATTTACAAATGCAAGTTTAGACTCTACCATTTGAAGCACAAGCCATATATCAACAACATCCAGAAACACCTCTGACTTCTCTGGACCCTAGTTCATCTGAGAGGGACTGACACAAAGTGAAGAAGTGTCCTCTGGTCTGACGAGTCCACATTTCAGATTTTTTTTTTTCAGAGTTTTTGAAATCATGGACGTCGTGTCCTCTGGGCTGTAGAGGAAAAAGACCATCCAGACTGTTACCAGCACCAAGTTCTAAAGCCAGCATCTGTGATGTATGGCGGGTGTTAGTGGCCCATGGCATGGGTAACCTGCACATCTGTGAAGGAACAATTAATGCTACAGGTATAGAAACAACATCCTGCCATCCAGACGACGTCATCTTCAGGGACATCCCTGTTTATTCCAGCAGACAATGAGGCCCCGTCGTTTCTGAAATTCGAGGTCGTTTCTGAAATTTTCCTCATACACACGGATCTGCAGACATGACTGAAAACGCTGTAGTCTGTATGCCAAGGCAGTAGTTGGTGTTTAAAATAAACACCAGAGAATAATATCACAGTGGTGGTTCAGCAAATCTGCATTGGAGGAGCTGCTACACAAACTAAGTGTTGGACGTCCGACGTTGTAATTTTGTTATTGTTCTGGCCATAGTAGGCTGTTTGCTGTCTGTCTACGTGACAAAGGCTGGATGGAACAGGAACTGTAATATGCATTTTTATTTTATTTATTTAACCTTTATTTAACCAGAAAAAAGTGTGTCACAAGTGTCACCTGGCCAAGAAGGCTGCAGCTCACGTCAGCATGAAGCGAGGCTGTGTTGTCATCGTCTTTAGTTGAGGTTGCGTTTTGCTTGTTTACACGACAACGGTGCAGCGGCGTTTTGAAAAGTCTCCACTCTGGAGCCCGTTGTTAAAAGTCTGCGTTTTCAGTCCCCCAAAACGCCGCTCTCGTATAAACGGAGTCTCAGTTTTTCGGTGAAACGGTCGTCGTGTAAACAGCCCCTTAACTTCCTTAACTTTCTGACTGAATGATGTAGCTGTGACGACTAAAGGCTGTTAAATGGACGAGTCATCTTGGAGCAAAGTTCTGCAGCAGTACCTGGGTTTACATGGACAGATCTAATATGATCTGGTGTTTACATGGACAGATCTAATACGATCTGGTGTTTACATGAGTTGTGATCTAATACGATCTGGTGTTTACATGAGTTGGGATCTAATATGATCTGGTGTTTACATGAGTTGTGATCTATTATGATCTGGTGTTTACATGAGTTGGGATCTAATATGATCTGGTGTTTACATGAGTTGGGATCTAATATGATCTGGTGTTTACATGAGTTGGGATCTAATACGATCTGGTGTTTACATGCGCCACCGCATTTAATCATAAACAGCTGTGACGTGCAGAGGAGATGGAAGTGACGTATGTTTGGCGTGTGGTGCTTTTAATAAAGCTGCAGCACGATAATAACGTAGACTTACTCATACTGGAAGCAATGAAAGAGAGACGACGAGCACAAGAAAAGAAACTCTCTGCTGTTGTCTACTTCGGCTATTAAAGCCGCCATCTTGTAAATACATCCTGACTCTGAGCAGCTCAGACAGAACTCTACCAGTAGATATTCTGTTCCACCGTTTACATGGAACAGTTGTTCTTCTGATCGGTTCCACTAAAGGTTTATACTACCCCTCTGCAACCCAATGACATTTCGTTCGGTTTGGGCATTTTTATTCCGAATGAGGTGTTTATATGGAGCATTTTCATTCTGATTGAGTTTTTAAATAAACTCTTTTATTCGGAATAAAGAGGTCAGTATAAACCCAGCTAATATTGGCAAATACACAGCATGATGACAGGAGGGACCAGAGGGCAGCACTGGTTGTAACGTGTTAACTGCAGACATGTGGGGTAGTTTGTACTCTAATGTTGTGGAAAGAGTGCCGGTATAAAGAGGATTCAAACGTAGTCGCCTGCATCATACTGTAAGTATTCATTACTCAGGTATATATGTAGTGTTGCTTTTGAACTTTACCTTACTTTGGGTGAACATGACATGATTTACTTAGGACAGGATTTTTCACCTTGATGCCTAAAACGTGCACATGCTCTACTTGTGCGGCGTGTTTGCACGTGTAGGTGTGTGTCTGTGTGAGCATGTGTGCCGCTGGGAGCCTCTAACAGAGGGAGAGGTGGGGGTTGGTTTGCTCGGTGAGAGCTCTTGGAGTCAGGAAGGGGGAGGGAGGGAGGTGAACTGGGTGTTTCTCTCAGCCGCCTGCTGCTCTGGTTGTTGTCGGATCGACTTTCAGCCCTTCATCTCTTTCTCTCTGTCTCGGAAAGACTGAAGTGGAACTGAAACTGGAGTGGGGTGAGATGTAGTCCGAGGAGCACATTGTGACGGTACTGCCTTGGAAACACTCTTAAGAGTTGGAGAGACGATTCTGTTCTGGGGGGGGAGGTGATGGTGGGGGTGAGGAAGAAGTGATAGCCGCAGGACAGATAAGCTCCAGGGAAGGAAAAGGGGGAGGGAACAAGGGAGGGAGGAGGAGGGAGAGGTGGGCAGCTCTCCGAGGACAGAGGGAGTCTCTCTCATTCTCACTCAGCCAGACTTACCGGCTGCTGATGTCTTCTTCCTCCCATCTGCTAGGGTTTTCTCTCAGCTGGCTGGAGGACTTCAGCTGCCCGTCTGGATCTGGACATGAACTGAACACCTCTACGCAGCGAGACATGAGGAGAGCCAATGGACGTTTACTGTAAGTAGCTGATCTCATTCTGATGTGTCTCACTGAAAGAGACCGTTGCTATTTCAGTGTGGCTGTGGTGTGTGTGTGAGTATCTGCTGCAGCTGTATATGATGACAGTTTATTCAGTCTGGAGGAGAGTATCTGGAAGTATGAGGTCAGTTTCTCACTCTCCTCCTATATTGTAGATGAGCCCACACACTGCTGTTAACCTTTTGATGAGATACTCAATGTGTTCTTCTTCTGTGGATTCTACCGGCACTCAGCCTCCTTCCCTCTCTCCCCCTCTCTTATCTTCTGTCACCTTTAATTCTCTTAATGGTCTGGAGGCCCCAGCTGGCCAGCGGGGATACCCCCGTGTGTGTGTGTGTGTGTGTGTGTGTGTGTGTGTGTGTGTGTGTGTGTGTGTGTGTGTGTGTGTGTGTGTGTGTGTGTGTGTGCGTGCTTTTGTTGGGTAGAGACAGAGTATAGAGAGTTCTGGGATAAGCGACCCCAGGCTTTTCCCCCTCTCTCACACAATAATAGGATAGATCCTGCCTTCTATTTTTAAGCACGCTGTCTGTCTATATGCTACAGTCTTAATCTGATGCCTTGCTCTGCAGTGCCTGCGGTAGCGTTTCTCACAGTGTTGAGTGTATTTAAAGTGTGTTTTCGTGGTTCATCCTGGGACAGAGCAATAGCAGCTCTCCTCTCTGACTTATCCTTTGTTTTGTCAGCTGCTGACCTCGGTTTCTCTCTCTCCATCTCTTACATTGTTTGTGTTCTCTTTATTTCTGCAAAATCCATACAGCTGCTCTCCACCCCAGCCTCTGCCTGCTTTTTATAGTCAGTGCTACACTTTTAAATAACGGCTCTTTTTCTGCATCGTCTTTTTCTTCATGTTCTGTCTTTCTCTGGTTGGAAATTGAAAACCATGGGGAGGTTTCTCAGAATCACTGTTTCTGTGTGTGTTCATACTTGTGTGGATGTACTTCTCCCTGTTAATGTCCTGGCATAGCACCCTTTGTTCCACTGAACACAAAGCAGTTTTGGAGAACACCCTAGTGAACGAGACAAGTGCCTCAGTCATTAAATGTAACTGGGTTTGTGTGTATCATGGAGACAAACTTGCAACTATTTCCATTGTTTTAATTGATTGATCTACAGACATTCATGGTGCCCATCTTAAGGTCATTTTTTTCTAATATTTATGTTTGAATTAGCACCATGGATGGGCATTGATTTTCAAATATTCGAATAGTCATTAAATTATAAAACATCGGTTAGTATACACGATTATGGTTTTGTCCATAATTTTCCCCTTGTTTTTACCTGTGCCTGGTAGTAATGTGTAGTACTACGACCAGAAGGTAGCGCTAACACACCTACAGGCTGTTTGCCACCGCTGTTAACAAAAGAAGAAGGATGCACTATTACCACAAGGCACACAATAAAAACATACTACACCAGTCAAAAAGTCCGGTGTGGAACTTTTGAAAAATTCAAGTCCAAGCAAAGCACCAGCAGACGAAGGTCCAGCCACAGTTCAACAGTCAATGCCTAGTTCTTTTAGCAGACAAAGTAAGTTTGATGTTAGACGTGGGAAACATATCAAAGATGATAGCTAAAGACATGCTTCACATCAGCTTTGTTGAAGGCGACAGCTTTTTAACTTTGATGGAGTTTGTTGAGCCTTAGTTTACATTGCCTTGTAGAAAAACTGTGACCGTAAGACTGGAGAAACTATATGATGATAATGCACATGAGCTGCAAATTTGTTTAGCGAGTGTTGAAAAATTGGGGATTAATATTTTTGCTTAAAATACCCATCCCTAGTTAGCATGTTAAGCTCAAAGCATCGCTGTGTGTAAGTGCAGCGTCAAAGAACTGCTAGCATGGTTCTGGCCTTGTTGCTTGTTTGGCCTGGTGGTCAATATACTGTGAATTGGACAGTGCTTGGTCTTGGCTTATCCGTTTTGAAACAGGAAGCAGTATGGCAGCAGACTGGTAACAAACAATCACTTTTACAGCTTACCAATACACTAAAATATGTTTTTTTTTTAAAACATATATAAAACATTTTAGCCAAGAAATAAGCAATGACCAGGATTGTGGATCATATTTGACCAGCACCTCCTAGTTTTACGGTTTGATTTAGTTTATCAGCTTCAGTTTTCACATGAAGGTTCATTTATACTCTATTTACGTTTGTCTGTTTCAAATGGTGCGTCCGTCAATGCCCACATACTTCCATGCATCTTTTATGTTGGCGTTGATACATCCACTAGAGGGCAGTGAAGTGTCAAAGGTTTCGACAACCACAAATGTGGTGACGGTCGGAGGAGGTTGTGATTATGTACCACAAAGCAGCAAAAGCAGAGGTAACGATGTACTCGTAGGTGCTCTGTGAGGTCATTAGGTACATCGAGACTTGAGGACGGAGAGCTTTTCACTTTTTCATTCCACTTTTTCTTCTTCGTTGTTTCTGTACATATTTGTCGTGCCTTGCTTGAATAGTAGCGACACTGCCCCCAACCATTTCTGGTGGTATTGCTCCGTCTCATCCGTAGCCGGGCTTTCAGAGGTAAAAGTACTGGGTTGCTTCCAGTTCACAAACTCTCAATTACAGGTAATCAGTAGAATAAAATATGTTTCTGAAAACAGTTTTGATGAGAAACAGGCAGTGCAGTAACTGAATCTTGGTTCAGGTTTAATCAGAACTGTCTTGTTACAGACCTGAGTCTGGTGAGAGGAAAGAGAGGAGCAGCTCTCTCTCCATCTTCTACACTCTTTGTGTCTGTGGAGGTGACATATGAGCAGGGGGCTCTGGGTTTAGTTTAACATTGTTCATTTGCATAAACTACCCAGATTGTAATGATGAAAGATTGTTGAAAACTGAAATATTTCTCTTTAATAAATGGCTCTTTCTGCTGGTTGGCTATTAAATAAATTGATTTATAAGTTCAGCTCTACAAAAAACTCTCAAGTGTTTAATCCCATCCAACACAACCAATGAAAATTAGTGGGCCAAATGGTGTTTAATTGTCATTCAATCATGACACTGTTTTAAAAAATGGAAATGGCTTGCGTATGGCTTGTGTGGGTGTAACTCGTCTCATCACATTCTTTTGCAAGCGCTTTGGACGTTAAATAAGGAGGCAGTAGCAGTACGTCAAGTTCAGGCAGACTGATTCAGTTTCATTACTGCTGGGGTTGTGAATCTGCCACCTGAATCTACTGCTACCCCAGAGAGCTTCATGGATGGCACTGCCAAGGCCTTCTCTGTCTGTGTGTGGATCCATGTGTGTGTGTGACAGAGATGAATAGGTTTTGTGTATTTGTCTGTAAAGGAGTGCTCAATCACTGTAGCACTAATAGTCTTCCCTCAGGGCACCATGGATTTTAAGGTGTCATAGCAGACAGGATTTCTATTTGTCTATATAAACTACATTTTATTATATTTAATATGTCTATATACACTACATTTTATTATATTTAAATTGTCTATATACACTACATTTATAATATTTAATATGTCGGTATACATTACATTTTATTATATTTAATATTTCTCTATTCACTACATTTTATTATATTTAATTTGTCTATATACACTACATTTATTATATTTAATATGTCTATATAAACTACATTTTATAATATTTAATATGTCGGTATACATTACATTTTATTATATTTAATATGTCTGTATACATTACATTTTAGTATATTTAATATGTCTATATACGCTACCTTTTATTATATTTAATATGTCTGTATATGCTACATTTTATTATATTTAATATGTCTATATATATGCTACCTTTTATAATATTTAATGTCTGTATATGCTACATTTTATTATATTTAATATGTCTGTATACGCTACATTTTATAATATTTAATATGTCTGTATACGCTACATTTTATAATATTTAATATGTCTATATATGCTAAATTTTATTATATTTAATACGTCTATATACACTACATTTATTATATTTAATATGTCTATATATGCTAAATTTTATTATATTTAATACGTCTATATACGCTACATTTGATTATATTTAATATGATTGATTGACAGCTCCACACACAAACCCTGTCCCATGATGAAAGGCTTCCCAGCTTTCTTCACAGCCATTAGATAAAAGTCTGATTTTAGAAAACTGTCTGTCCTGACGTGTTGACTTTTTAAAGCTAGAGCTAATCTAAATGCGGGACACTGTCTCAATATGTGGGACAGGGAAAAAGGCATAAAAATGCTGTGCAGTTCAGCATAAAACGGGACATCTGGTCACCCTAGAGAGGGGACGGACCCGCAGGTCTATCTTGGTCCCGCCCCTCCTCTGCTGTGATTGGACGGCTGGGTAAAAAGTGACGAAGATGAGTGCAGTGTTTCACCCAAAGTTAAACATTTTTCAGCTCTCGGTGACCACAAAAAATGCCAAACGTGCAGAAAAGACACTCAGCTTACAAAAGACATTCAGTGCTTTTGGCTTTTGTAATGTAGTGTAAATACATGACACTCCCATTGCAAATGATTTTAAAAAAATATGCTGACCTCAGGAAAAACATGCTTTGGTGGACACAGGCCCTAACAATTCTGTCGAGGATTGTTGGGCCTTGGCGGAGGTTTGCGCTCTCCGAGCGCTCTTGTTTTGTATGTTTGATGGAGCTATTTCATATATCGTATGTGACTCTGACTTGCAGCCCTCCTCATCTTGTAGTTTGAAACTCGCTTTTTCTTTTGCAATAGAACTATTCAGGTTATATGAAAATTCAGCTGTGTGTGAATTTGCATATGTTCCCTATTTTGTCAGGGCCTGCTTTAACTGCATGCTGAGCTTGCATGAATTATCACATGTAGACATAGGGGCATTTGGTGCCTGGCCTGACATAATTCAAACCAATTGATAGGGTGTCAACTCTGCGGTAGTTTCCATGGATTTACTGGAGGAGTAAGGCAGAGAGACAGAGACAGACAGCCATGGAGACCAATGGATACAGGGATGAAAATATATAAGAATAGAGGAGAGAGGAAAGGATAGAAAGCTGGTGACAAGGAAAGAGGAAAGGTAAACCTATAAACAGAGTCTGTTTGGGTGCACGTCTTCTTCTCTCCGCTGTAAGATATGTTAAGTCCCAGTCTGGAGTCTGTATTTTGACATCCTATTAGGAGCCAGATGGTATGGTTTATGTCTAACTCCTGCATATTCAGCTACCCAGGGATTCCCTCAGTGGGAATGAATGTCAGCAATGTAGAGGGTGATAGTTTGTTTAATCTACTGGGTACAGCTGTTGCTATGAAGAGTCATTACACAAATGTGTGTGTCTGTTTCCCTGTGTGCATTTTCATGTGAGCTCCTTTTTATACACAGCGGTGCCCAAATGTCCCCCAGGGGTGGAAAATGGAAGAAGTGACGGCTTTGTGATTCATTTTTCTGACGTCACAGGAATGAGGCAACGTCGCTGTGATGTAATGTGACAGTTAAGGTTCAGATGAGGTCGGAGTGATTTAAAATCAGTTACGTAATGGTTGTGAAAGGGGATATCTCTATGTTGTAAAGAGACGTCTTTGAATAAAAAGGGAATACAAGAACACAAGGGTGGATCAAACTACAGTAAATCTGTTATGGAGAGAAGCATGGAATTAATTTGGACTTTGGCTCTTTAAAAACTGCAAAACCTTTCCTTGATATTTGAACTCTACTGCTCCTAATGTTGACAAATCTACCATCAGCTGGGCAGTTTTTACATTAACTCACTAACTAACTC
This sequence comes from Chaunax sp. Z400, assembly GCA_037577475.1. Taxonomy (NCBI): domain Eukaryota; kingdom Metazoa; phylum Chordata; class Actinopteri; order Lophiiformes; family Chaunacidae; genus Chaunax; species Chaunax sp. Z400. The sequence goes on along the minus strand of CM075198.1, from coordinate 23,139,196 downwards.
AGCACTTAAATCAAACTTCACCTCATCTAGAATAATTGGGCTTCATGACCCCAGAGAGGTAAGTCACAAAGCACCTTCTGCACCCTGCTGTCATACTTCTGTGTACAATTATAGCTGTTCCCACAGAAAAAGACAAAAACCTCAGTGTGAGTCCTGTGAATTAACTTTGAGGTAGAGTTCAGCTTTTTATTGCTCCAATGAGAATGACAATTCCTTAAAGGAATAGCGTGACATTTTGGAAAATATGCTCATGTACTATTCTTGCAGAGAGTTTGATAAAGACGTCGTTATCAGTCAGTGCCAGGCTGGCTCCTGACACCGTTTCCAGTCGTTATGCTACGTTAACCGGCTGCTGGCTGGAGCTGAATGTTGAACAGACTGATCTCCATCTTCTCCTCTAACTCTCAGCAACAGTGCGAATGAGCTTTTTCACCAGAATGTTAAAGTACGTCTTTAAAATGCGCATTAACATTAAACTGCATGTGACCCTCAGCTCTGAGTTCAGAAGGTGATGCCTGAACACAGTAACAGGACTGCTAAATCATTGTCTAACCATTAGACAATGATTTAGCTCGATCCTGTGTGGACTTGTGGGTCACTGATTGTCTTTGACAGACCGTCTCCAAAACACATCATACAGTTTTCAACATTTCTTGGAAAACTTGGTTTCTGTTAGTCACAAGTTCCTATTTAAACAGTAAACAGAGAGCTGTGGATCCTCTGGGGAGGCTAACATGATTTCTGGCCTGTTCTCAGAGGGTGGTGCTGTATGAGTGAGAGGTTCCTTGGCATGTCTGCTCAGTAAGAGGTTGTTGGACGGGTTTTAAGTAAAAACACAGTCTGAAGTACACAAACACACACAGTGTCCACCTCTCACACAATGTCACACACTTACAGATTCAGTGACTGGAGCGTATTAGTGGTGCAGCCGGAGAAGTCAGATGAAGCCAGCCCACACACCATGTGTGTACCTGCTAATTTATGCCCTCCACTCATCCACCTCCAGTAGAATACATTTTTTTACGAAGCTCCAAATCATAGTAGGCTACAGCTGAAACAATCACTCAGTATAAGTACATTAGTGCACCGACCAATCATTTAAGAATCCACAATTAATCTAAAATAAAAGCCAAACATGATCCAGCTCCAACTTGTAGAAGTTGAGGTAAAATGAAATTTCAGTCATTATTTAATCACGTCCATGTTGATGGAAGATCGGGCAGCATTTCCTGGTCAACAAGCACATCCGTACAGCTTGTCCGGTGTAATCTGAGTCTCCAGAAGCCCTGAGACTGATTCAAAAAGCTGTTATTTACACCCAGTTTTTAGCTGCTAAGATAAAAGCATGCAAGTTTCCAGGTAGCAGGAAAACACTAAGGTATCCAGAGATCATAAGGTCTAGTTGATCTCTCCCAGTGGCGCACACACACTCTGCTCAATAACACTTTAGCTTAGCAGCTTGGGTTGTGTAGGACATCAGCATTGAGGTGATTAGATAATGTAATGTTTGTTTTGAGGTCTTTAGATTATAGCCCTTTGGTTGATGATACCTGAAGGTCTTTTCATGTCCAACTGAGTAATCAAAATATAATAATTGGCATATTTACAGATAATGAAAATAATGTTTGGTTGCATTCCTAAATCATAGCATCACCTGTGTGTCCAGGTGTCTTTGCACTTGTGCGGCACCATGATGCCCTCCGTCCCTCCTCATGTATCTGACCCAGCTGAAAATAGAGAATGAAGCAGGGCTAATGTGTGCGGTTGGTCCTAAATGAGTTGGCTGTAGAAGAAAAACAGAGCTGGAGGAGGATAGAGGGAAAGTAAACAACAGATGGCTGAAACATGTTGCTGCTATTTGCAGTAGCAGACGCTGCGTCAGCCCACCACCAGCCTCTTGAGGGGTTTCTAGCCAATGGCGACCATGAAGACATGGGGTCAGAGATCAAGTGCCTCCTCGATGACAGCCCAGATTGTCATCCACATGCTCTGCCAGCTGACACACACACACACACACACACACACACACACACACACACATTGAGAATTTGTACAGTGTTAAATCACGTCTTCTTTTGCTGAAGTTTGGCTACGATGACTCTGGAATCTTCCATGCAGTGTCAAACCTTAACCCACCTGCCAGCCGTGATGACACACATTGAGGCAGCTGTGTGTGTGTGTGTGTGTGTGTGTGTCCGAGCACTGAACCCTTCATGCTGAGGACTGAACTGAGGGCTGGCACACATTGGCTGCCAGCTGCCATGACCTCATTCACAGCAAGACAGAAAGAGTTAGAGAGAGAATGGGAAAATACAAGTGGCCAGAATGAGATGGAGGTGTGTGTGTGTGTGTGTGTGTGTGTGTGTGTGTGTGTGTGTGTGTGTGTGTGTGTGTGTGTGTGTGTGTGTGTGTGTGTGTGTGTGTGTGTGTGTGTGTGTGTGTGTGTGTGTGTGTGTGTGTGTGTGTGTGTGTGTGTGTGTGTGTGTGTTGGCATACATGAATTACACTATGACCTCACGCTGTGGTGTGGTGGCTGTCATCAGATGTGTCTTCAGTCTTTGGATAACAATAAAATAAAATAATAATTTTTTTCTTTAGAAATACAAACGGGGGGCCTTTGTGAAATTTACTGTATATTTCCAACTCATTATTATTGGCTTTACACTTCACGTTGGTTCTTGCTTAGACAAGAAACTTAGAGATACACAATCAGTATCTCTAGTCAACACTAGAGGAGGGTTTAATCCTGTGTCTATCTTTTTACTTTTGGTTCTTACATGTTGATGAAGTGACTTCCTGTAGAAGTGTTGGTGGTTGGTGGTGAGGTAAGACAGGCAGCAGATAGATGAGACAGAGAGTTGTGTCAGCTACTTCCCTGTCTGCCAGAGGTGTGACTGACTCTTTTCCTGTGAAACGAAAGCACCAGCTGCTGTTCCGGGAAGAGATCACTACGTCAGGTTTACCACACAGACTGTCTGCGTAGGATGTATATGTCTAAATATGGTGTTCAAGAAGGACGGTTGTTAACTGAAGTGACAATGACAATGTATGTGAGCAAATAAAAGCAAACAACTGTATATTTTTCTACTTAGACCAATAAAGGTAACATTTGCATATTTATGTAATTTTCTTTATGTATAAATTTGACATATGAGATAAAAGAAAATATCAAAGAAAGTTATTCTTTTAAATAAACATTTATTTGAAAGTCACCATACGTAAGTCGAACATAAATATAAATTCTGTTGTTTGTAGTTGTTTTTAACATATGTCACCTATACCTCAAATAAACAACAATTGAAAATGAATAAAAACAAAACTTAAACTATTCCCCCCTCTCTGGAAAAGAGCGCAAAATATAAATCGAGATTTTAAAAGTAAAATTAAAAAAATTTACTTAAAAAGTGGATGTTAAGTAGAATACCTGGTCCTGGTGCATATAATCATGCATATCATAGATTATACATTAACTTATAAAGTGTATACACTACCAGTCAAAAATTTGGACACAGTTTCTCATTCAAGTGGATGGGAAACTGTGTCCAAACTATTGACTGGTACTGTATGTAAGCGTTATTCAAGATGACTTTTTAAACTTTGTTTCACTGAAGAATGCATATAAATTATCACCTGTTGTTTTGTTGTTCCTCCGGTTGTGCGGCTTCAAATCTGGGCAATGTCACATAGGGAATGTTTGCAGGCTTGCATGCATTTATTACCCCCACCAGCAAGAGGGTATGGGATCGTTACTGTTTGTTTATTTGTTTGTTTGTAAAGCAGAATAACTCAAAATGTTTTGAACAGATGTCAATGAGATTTAGTGGAAAGGTGGGCCCTGTGGAGGTGAGCAGGTGATTAGATTTTAAGGCTTATCCAGAATATGGTATGGATCCAGGCATATTTTTCAACAAATCCTACTATGGCGACGTCATAACCTGCCCTACTGAAATGTCATCGTCATGCCAATGGTTTCACTCGTGTCCGTTTGTTTGATGGTTTGTCAGCAGGATTATGCAAAATTTTTATTAATCTAATTTTGAGACATTTTCTTTAATTTCTCAGGGAATAAAGCACGGATTGTGATGAAAACAATGAAGCATATTTAGGGGGTTGGTATCTATGAGAGCGTGCAATTTGGTGTGGATCCAAATTAAAGTCCGGATCCACCAGATTAAAATGTTTTCATAGCGGATTGTGTGTCCTCTAAAGTACGGTTACAGGACCATGAGTCTGATTCTGGATACAGCTTGATTGATTAAAACAGGACTGTGGTGCCTACTGAGTGCCGTTTTAGTTGGTATTTGCAAAGGATTTTGTTGGAGGATGGAGGATGAGTCAGAGGAAATGTGTGTGTGTGTGTGTGTGTGTGTGTGTGTGTGTGTGTGTGTGTGTGTGTGTGTGTGTGTGTGTGTGTGTGTGTGTGTGTGTGTGTGTGTGTGTGTGTGTGTGTGTGTGTGTGTGTGTGTGTGTGTGTGTGTGTGTGTGTGTGTTAGTGCCAGTGCCAGTGTGTGTTTATACTTGTTCTTCCTGTTCATTGTTTTTTCCAACCAAAACAAAGCCATACGAAATCTGTGAAATAAGGAGTTTTGCCAACACTTGCCATCAGCGTAATTCTCTCTCTCTCTTTCATTTCTTTTTTTCCTTTCAATGATCTTATCTCTTTGTGTCTCTACCTTAGACAATAGATCGACAAATATTATTGGTGATTAACAATTAGAGAGGCTGGTACTTATTCAATCTTTTCTCTTTGTCCTTCTCTCGACAGGATTGGCTGCAGGTCTGTCTTTCTGAGGACATTTGTGGCATGAAACCAGATCGCATACATTTTTCATTCATCACCTCCTTCATCTCCCTCCACCACTCTCCTGTTACGAACTCTCACCTCAGCTCCACCGCATTGATGAGGTAACGTTAAGCTCTAGTCAGCGCAGCACCACCTGCCCGAACACCATCCTCTCCCCTTACTTCCCCCTCCGTCTGTCAACCCTTCCTTCACAGCCATGGGACAGAAGATCTCTGGTGGCATTAAATCGGTAGATGGACGCGGGGAAAGTGGCAGCTCCCCTTCCTACCGGCCCTTGACTCACCACCGGCAGCACCCAGAACTGAGGGATCCAGATTTCTCCAAACCCCCCAGGCTGGATCTGTTGTTGGACATGCCATGTGCTGGACTGGAGACGCAGCTTCGTCATGCGTGGAACCCTGATGACCGCTCGCTCAATATCTTCATCAAAGAGGAGGATAAACTGACATTTCACCGCCACCCGGTCGCTCAGAGTACGGACTGTATCCGGGGACGGGTCGGATACACAAGGGGTCTCCATGTGTGGAAAATCCACTGGCCCTCCCGGCAGCGTGGCACCCACGCCGTGGTTGGCGTGGCAACCTCAGAAGCTCCTTTACATTCTGTTGGGTACACGGCATTGGTGGGGTCCGACTGTGAATCCTGGGGCTGGGATCTAGGACGTAACAGGCTCTACCATGACAGTAAGAACAGGGCCCACAACTCACTGTCTTCCTATCCGTCCTTTCTGGAGCCGGAGGAGTCGTTCACCCTGCCGGACTCTCTGATAGTGATTCTGGACATGGATGAAGGGACGCTGAGCTTCATGGTGGATGGACAGTATCTAGGAGTTGCATTTAGAGGACTAAAAGGCAAAAAGCTGTATCCCATCGTCAGTGCCGTGTGGGGACATTGTGAGATATCAATTAAATACATCAACGGCTTGGATCGTAAGTATCACACACCACACAAACAGATATTTAAATTCATCATTAGGAAAAGCCATGATTCTCTGTTGAGTGATCTTCCAACAAGTCAGAGCCATAGTTAGATGGCAGGAATAGGAAACCAACAGTGGTGGCCCAAGGGAATTGTGACATGTAACCACTTGTCCTAGGCTGTGATATGACTTACATCTGTTATGTAACTCTGGAAACTCAGAGCTGGTGCAAAAATGGTGAAGGCTGGTTTTGCAACAGTTGCAAAACAGAAAATCCACATACGTATTCTGCAATATTCAAGGGTAGGACCAGTTTGTCTAAAGATAACTGATCATCATGTGTCATCATCTTATGATATACACTCATTTCACTACAGAACGCTCCTCTGTGTTGTTGTTGTAAACAACTGTCATGAATTTGTGTTCTGCTCTTTTCTATTATTTCTAACATTTAAGTATTGATGAAAGATTACTGATGAGATTATTGTTACCTCATGGCTGTTGTGCATTAGTTCTACGTTAGTCTATGCTGGAGCTTCTTTCTCCAGATAAAGCAGATACCTGAAAAAGCACAAACAGACGTCTTTTTCCATATGTAGTCGTACAAATGTTGCCTGTGGGCATCAACCCCATATTATTGCTGTTTCAGCCGTTTCTTCATGACTTCCATGGCCAGTAAGGTCTGTTCTGCACTAAAACAGTCCTGATTGTAGGCGCAGCAGATGTGTTAGAGAGGTTGTTGTGTCTGTGTGTTTTTCTAGATAGAAGTTTAGAAAGAGCAGTCTGGATGTTACTCCTTTGGGTGTCTGTATTTGAATATGGTGTGTTGTTCTCAAGAGACACTTTCTATTTGACTCCCACTGTCTGTGTGTGCGTGTGCGTGTGCGTGTGTGTGTGTGTGTGTGTGTGTGTGTGTGTGTGTGTGTGTGTGTGCGTTATGAGAGACCACAGTCTAAACAGACTGACTCTTTGAACAGCTTGTTAGAATACCTCTTAAACACACATCATAGTCACACACCTTCCAGGAAGTGAAAGTGTGTTATGAAAACATGCGTATGATCTGACTCTGGCGGTCTCCCTCCCCCCCTGTGTTTGCAGAACCCCATGGGTCTTATTTGATGTCACAGCAGGGTGTGTTTGTGTCTGTTAGCTGACAGAGAGCTCAAAGGAAACCCATCTCTTTCTCGTTTGTTACGAAACACAAAACCTTTGGCTGAATTTTCAGACACGAATTTCTTAACCTGTGCTTTAAGTCATGCCTGACTGTTTGTGCGATGTCTCCTACATTCAGACTTCATACAGAGTACACGGTTTGACTGTGCACCACACTTCAGCCATTTCCAATATCTGGAGCCATCGGCTGGATTTCACGGCAAGTCTCTGTGATGGGACAACCTTGAAGAATATGGAGAGTATTGAGTCTGTTCAAAGCCCTCACTTAAGTTCTACAAGCATATAAACATCGTGCTGTGACATGAGGTTTGACTGTTGAAAATGTGCACGGCTTAAAGCAGGGAGGAGAGTGAAGTTTGGAAGGCTCATCCTAATGGGTGTATCCTCGGGAATATGCAAAGATGGAGGAGTGGAGAGAAAAAACAAGCAGGACAAAATGAGAGACTGATACAGAGACAGCAATAAAATTAAAAACGCACCTTTGTGATCACAGCAGGAAAAAAAAGAAAAACAGTAAAGGTGCGGTTACACTGGGAAACATTGCAGTAAAATTAGTCGTGTCTTTGCAGAATATTTCTTGTAGGTTGGGGCTGGGTGGGCTCGGTGAGCTACTGTTGCTAGTAAGCTACCTGCTGGCTTGCAGCAAGTGCAAGGCAGTCGCAGTACACTCCTTCCTGTTTTTGAAGTACTGAGCTGCTAACTCTCTCTGACAGTGTTGTTCTTGGGATTGTGCAAAATCCTCTCTGAGCTAGCCAACTTGTTAGCTCATTTGCCAACAGGTCAATAAGACGTTATAGGTAAATGTCGTATTGATTGCTGTCTCTTAAATGTCAGCAGACCATTTCTTTTTTATGGAGCAGTTTATCATTTATGAAAGTACAATTAGATAAAAGATAATGGTAACACACAGCTAATAAGCTTAGATTCCTTCCTCTGTTTTGGAATTTCCAGTTCCCTTAAAAGGTCAGCAGGTCGACAGCAGGCAGATCGCTATTGGTCAACAATGAAAATTCATGGGTCAAAGCTCACCATATGAGAAACCTTCGCACAAATCCAGGGGCGGTTTACACGACGAAGGTTCTACCACAAAACGGTAAACTTTCGTTACAGTTTGGCTGTTAATTTACACGAAAACAGCGTTTTGTGGGCCTGAAAACACAAACTTTTGGAAACGGGCTCCGGAGTGTAATCTTTCTTAACGCCATCGTTACTGTTGCCTGGTTTCAGACTGATGTGCATGCACAGACAGAACACTATGGACAGGACAGAATTTAAAAAAACAATGTCGGACTGTCCGGTTTTGTTTGTGCTGCAGATTCTGCTTAGTTTATTGACACATTTGCTGCATCACTACTGTGATCTTATTCTGTGGTGTTGATTTGAAAAGTTACACCACCAGCTACTGCCCTGATATGCATACTGTGCATTCATATGCACAAGGACATTTCCCAAAATATTGTCATATAAACGCAGACATGTTTAAGCATGAATTAATTAATTTCACTGCTGTATTAAAGAGCGGTATGAAATCATCCTAAATTACTCATCCATTCATTCCAAACACAATTAATGACATCATATGTATGTTTTGCAGACAATAGCTGTGTCTCAAATCAGGGGCTCCATTGATGAAGGCCTGACCGCACTGAGTGCTGTTAAACGGTACGGTCGGGTCCATGGAGAAGTTCACCAGCTCTTCTTGTCCTTACCCTTGTGTCACAAAACGTTGCGCCTGTCGCAGAGCAATACTGACAACTGGATGTTGAATTGCTGATGAGTAGTTGTGGTCGTTGTAGTAATAGCTGTGTAATAGAAGTAGTAGCCGTACTAAAACTGGTTGTAGTAAAAGCTGTAGTGGTAGTAGGAGTAATAGTTGTAATTAAAACCTTTGCAGTCGTGGAATCAGTTGTAATAGTAACACAATTGGAGCCAGTTTAAGAGATGCTTCAGGTTTACTCCTCAGCTTGTGAGGGGTGTCCATCATGTTGGTGCATGCTGTTCTGGGGGGGAAAAAATCTGAACATCTCTGGTGCGCAATGAATCTTGGGATATGGAGGGCTGTGAAGGATCCATTGCCTGCATGGCTGAGGGTCTGTTTGGGCTGTTAGCGCTCCAGTCATTGCTGAGAGTAATATCTGGAGACTTCCTTCAGAGCTGAAGTGAATAGCTTAGGGGTGTCCTCCTTGTTGCAGAGGAGACAAAGCGGCTATGATAACAGTTTGTGTCATGGCTTCATTCAATATCAGCTTTGAGTTGAGTCAACTTGTCTGCTCTGTGGATGACTCGGATACCGAGAATGAAGCCGTAATTGCTGTCTGCCTGTAAGTGTAGGAGTGAATGACAAAGCAGCAGTACTGTATGTGGTCAGCTCAACAACACACACTGTATTACAGAGTTGTCTCTTGCTGCTTTCTGGTTATTGTTTTGTGTATTTGTTTTGTGTGTGAGTTTAAACCTAATAGGTCTAACATCTAAATCTTTTCTGTGTATTTATGAGTGTTTGTGTAAATCCTCTTGTTCGGTAATGACTTCATCTAACAGGCCTTCCCATGAGAAGAGACTATTGATAGTTTGTGAATTATTGTTGCGAGAGGAAACAACACGACTGCGGGGTATTAAAAAGAGATTTATAGATGCTGCGTCTCCTCGCCACAAACTGTTTTTCTCATCACTGCGGCTCAGACCCCGCTGCACCGCGAGTACTTCATCATCGCTTTGCCCCACCTTCAGATCATTGCTCCCATTCCTGCAGTAACACAGCACATAACTGTTGAGACATAGAACCCACAGCCCTCCAGCCTCATGCCAGTTTTGGGAGGATCATACAAAGCAATCAGGATCAGATAAGAATGTGTGTTAAGCGCTGATACAGAGAAATGCTGAGTGAGCTTCAAACTGCATTATCCTGTAAATGTAAATTATTCATCCTTCCAGCGCTCCGACCTCAAAGAATTCCTCCTCTTCCATCCAGAATTGAGCAGATCCTTGTTTGCCAGATAGCGTGTATCTTTAAACCGTGTTTATTTGGCTAAATTAAAGCACACTCTCTGCTTCTGTCTAATGTGTGTGTCCATGTCTCACACAGCTCTGTATTCTCTCACATCTTGTCTCTGTGGTTGTACCAGTTTGCAGCACTTTGATTCACCACAATGGAAGCTGTCTTAGCTTCAGCCCTGATGTGTGCCACTTCCTCTCTTTCTCTTGTTGTTCCTCTCTAATCCACACATCATACCGTGTTGCAAAATCTAGCATCTTAATATTGCCTACCTCGTCATCTACTATGCAAAACACCCAGATTATAGTTTAAGACCTTTTCTGAGCCATACGAGGCCTCTGATGGGCACATATGTTTCAGGTCCAGGTTTAAAAGGGAAACTATGGTATTATTCAAAGCTGGGCGTGATGTTTATATCGGTCGGTTTGTAAATGACTGATGGGCCCAAACAGTTTTGGAATCGGTGCAGTTAATCGCCTCAGCCGGTATCTACGACGCAGCTGCAATGGTTGCAACAGATTCCTTGGGTGTAACTTTACATCTCGATATTTTCTGTGATTTTGTCAATAACGATACTTAGACAATATTTTGCACCCTTCAAAATGTGTTCACAAAATTCTTATATTGCACTCGCTCGCTCTTATTAATAGGATATTGATTGCAGCCTACTAATGATATCAGTGGAAACAACGTTTGAGGATGATCACAGTCGAAGGATTATTGGCGAATTATACTGGAGAAATTTCTATTAGTCACCTAAATACCAAAATATGTAAACATAGATCTAAAAACGTTGGACTTCCTTTAACTTCAGTTGAATGATTGCATAGCCTCTTTTGGCATTAAACACAACATCTGTAATGTGATTCACCAGCTGACTGGACGACAGGACCGATCATTGTTCTGTCAGAGACTGTTAGGGAAGCAAAGAGAGGAGAAAACAGTTTGTAGAACAGGGAAGTTGGCTTAAAAGAGGGAAACACAAGTAAGAATATGGGAGACGGTGATAGAATGGAACAAGAGTTACATCAGTGAGAAGTGAGTAAAACCTGAATAACATCTTAAGGAAGCAAGAACCATTCTGAAGTTTTATCAGGGGAAAAACGGAGACTGAACACAAAGAGAGTGAGAGGGAGGTGTGAACAATAAGGGCTGGAACATCCCGTTTGTGTGGGATGAATGTGACAACACAACGCTGACACTCAGCTGTTCAGCTTCCTGGCCTGACATGCAGCAGAAAGTCGTATTTTAAAAGAACTGCACTGCAACATACCCACGTGTCTGCACAACACCTCGGCTTTATAAACTGCACTGTGTTAAATGTGACAAACACACATAAAGCTGCTGCAAGCTGCAGCTGCAACATGCGGACACAAATGCTAAAACTAACACTGGGTTTTCACTGGCCAGGATTAAATCGTTCTTAAAATAGAAAATCTCAGGTTTATTCACATTCCAACCGATCTGTCAATAAGAAGTGACCCACTTTTTCCCTGTAAGCCTCTTTCCTTCTCCTCAACTATTTAGTCTGCGACAGGTGAGGTTACAAACTCCAGTTCAGATGTAAACCAGCTGCGGCTGTAGCTGCTGTACATCACAACAACTGGCAGTGCCATTGGTCACATTCAGTGTGGAGGTTATGGTCATGGTTCTGGTTACATGCTGGGTCACGTTACAGCCTAAAATGCGCGTGACATTAAAAGTCACGTCTGGAGAAACGGTGATGTTGCAATTTTGTGAAATTCTCATAACCTTTTGTTGCAGCACAAATTGAAAGAATCTAAATGTGTAGATGCTTCTTACAGTACAATCTGGTTGAACTAATCCTTTAATGGAGGTGTATTTCCTGAGAGTGAGGTTTACCTGACCTCTGTTTGGTTTGGTTTTAACTCAGGTATGCTCTTCAGTTTTGTGAATAATAGATCTTCCTGCTGGACACAATGACTCACCTTCCCATAAGGCCCAGTGGTTCGACATCTGGCCCTCTGAGGTTCACGCTGCTGCATGTTTGTGATATGTAGGTCAGTGGGTTAGTGCTTTAGTTTACCTTAGCCACTAGCTGCAGGTGTTCTGGTTTGTGCTCTGCTTTTTATGCGTCTCTGATTTGTCTCCCTCTGTTTTCACTGATGCGTGCCCATTCTGGTCTCTCTTTGGCAGCTTGTTATCTCTTTTGTTTGTTGCCCCGGCACATTTAGAGAAGCCATCATCAGCTTCTTACTGGAGCCCACGCACTGTTCATCCACAATCTGTGGACGAGATGTCATTTTCTTACACCAACTCTGTTTCAATGCGTATAGTTAATTAAGTTTATTTCAATTTTTAATGATTTTTAAATGCAAATTCTATCCTTTTTTGACATAGCAGTGGCATCTGCACTAAAACCTACAAAAGCTCATGACAGATGCTAATTGTGCTAAATTTTATTGTGGCTAATTTACACTGCCTATACAAGCTTCTGCAAAACACATCGACTGGTAGCTACATCAACAATGCACTACAAAAACACAGCAGCTAAAATACAAGGAATAAACACTGAATATGTGGAGAAAACAGCTTAATGCAAGTGAAATGATCTGTCCATGCAGCAACATCATTTTACTTGTCAAGAAATCTTAAAATAAGTGGGTTCAGTCTAGAAATAAGAAGGCTATCAAATAAATAGTAAATAACTTTTAAAACGAGATAATTAATCTCATGTTTCCAGATCTAAGATTTTAAATCTCGGCATGTACAGAACAGTTTGCAGTGTTTTCTCGCTGAAGGTCATGTCCTTGTTGGATGGATGCTTTTGTCTTTGCAGCTAGGTTATGTTACCTTGCTCCTCTTGACATAATCTAAGATTCACTGTTATTCATCTACACAACAAGAATATGTGAAGGAACAGGCTCAGATGTGTGTTTGAAAGTGTGACTGCTTCGTTCATCATCCTCTGCTTTGAGATCTGAACACCCTCGGCTCCAGCAGGGAACAGTGGTTTCGTGTCATAATGAAATATTTAACAGCAGAGATGAATAGAGGAGAGTGAAAATAGGCACAGAAAAAAAAACAACATGAAAATAATACAACAAGACAGAGAAAGACAAGAATACGAGTTGGGAAACAGGTGGCATACAAGACAAGACAAATAGAGAAACATGTATACAACAGAAACCCTAAAAAGTAGAAGTGATTTAAGATGCCTTCTGACAAAATGAGGGTGTGCAAAAGGAGCAAGAGTGAGTGATGTAAAAGACAAGAAGAGAAAGGAGAGACATTAGAGCTGAAGAGAGATGAACGAGAAGATGTCAAGCAACTGGTGTCAGCTCTGTGGGATCCCATGAGAAGTGATGGAGGAATGAAGGGCTGCTCAGAGGAAGCACAGGTGAACTCATCGGACATAAATGAAATAATCATAAGCAGATGCAGTGTATGGCATTCTGTCCTTATCCACCATTTCCTGCAGAAAAAGCAGAAACTGCAGGCTAATTCTGAATTTGTTTCATTCAAACCCTTCAGCAAAAAACTTGATATTTTCCTGAGCTCAGTTAAAAATAGCTGATGACCTTGGCATGGCAACCTTACTCTTTTACATCTGCTGTAAAGTGGTGCCTCTCCTCTGGTCGATAACGCAGCTTCAGTTGACCATCTGAAGCCCTGGTACGACACGAACAACTCTGACCGGGTTTAGACTGAACTGTACACTCGTTCCCACACTGTGATTGAGAAAAGTTCTAGACTAAATGGGCCTTTTAAACCAGATCAACTGCAGGAGCAGACCAGATCAACTCAAACTGCTTTCCTCTTATAATCATCGATTCAGTCTTGGATGAACTAAACCAACCTCCTGAATGAGGATATGAGCTGCTCCATGATTGGTGGAGGGTAGACGCTGCTGTTTCTTCTGCCTCCATTGTCTGAACTGTGTCTGGGTATTGATTCCACCACAGTAATGGTCTTTCATTGATCCATTCCAGTTTAAACAAGCACCTCGAGGCCTGAGCCATGTGCACTTGCTTTCTCTAATGAGAGCAAACACAGGTGCTCGACATTAATCTTCCTCAACAACAACAACTAATGGATGACATTTTGAAAAACTGTTTGGAGAAGCTGCCCTTTAAACTGCCAACACTTTGCAGATATGAAACTCTGGATGCTGGAGGCCTTTTCTGGACTAATAATTTACAAATGGATATTTTAGTTCCTCCTTTTAGTTTTAATGTCAATAACCACATTACTGTATATCATGTGACGCCTACAGCGGGTTGAACTCATTACTGTCATCACCACAGGTCTTTGTGTGTTTCTTTTTGGTGTTGCAGGAGTGGATATGGTAATAATCATTATTTAGTCGACATCATCGACTGTCTTCCATCTCATGCTCAAGGGCCTCTGGAGAAAGAAACTGGTCACTTCAGCTTCACGAGGGGAGGAACAGTCCATTAAACTCAGGCCTGTGGGGATTTATTTTGTGCCTGTGTAATTATTATTCATTATTTCTCAGCTCAGATACTTGTGATATCAACAGATAATGTTCAATTTATTATATTAATTATTAAACACACAATACACAGATATAAAGACAGACACATTAAGTACAGGTGGTGTTAGATTTTAATTGCATGTGCTTAAAGTGAACTCCTCACTCCCCCGACTGACTCTTCGATTCAACGACGACCACAAATCTAGTCAGCCAGCCCAGTGTTATGTTGCCACTTTGGCCACGTTTTGAATTTGTGCTCGATGAATTTGGATGAAGTTGTATTCTGCATTTGTAGGAAAACATATCTGTCTCCTGTGGAAATATGTCTAATCTAAGATCACAGCTTAGAATCAACAACCTTGCAGAGATTGTAGGACTTGGCAGCAGCAGCAGCAGGAGGAGGAGGAGGAGGAGGAGGAGGAGAGGGTAGACCTACAACCTCTGGCCAGCAGCAACAGTTGGAGGTCTGTGGCATGTCTGTAAAAGGAGAGAAGTACCAACGTTACAGCAGTCAGTGGCGAGCTCTTACTTCTCTTATTGAGAAGCCAGCGTTCAGAGACACGCTACAGGCTTATGACGAACATCATGGACGCCCAACCAAAGTACTTTTCTCAAACTGAAATTTATTTGACAATGAAGGGCAGCATAATAACACCAAACCACAGTGATGCATTGCTTTTTCCCTGCAGTATGAGACAATCCATACCATCACAGCCCTAGTATTTGTCTCTGCACACAGGTAAAACAGCTAACTCCGCAAATCGACTGTCCTTAAACTTCATTCAAATCTCGGTACCAAACAAGTGGTCGTTCGTCTTAGAGACACTTTCCTGCCGAAGGCCTTTACCCCTCTGAAGTCAAATAAACAGTGAGAGACTTTTATTCTCACACAAATTCTGACAAGCACAAACTCACGCTGCTACTCATCTCAGATTTTATGGTCTCATGTGCAATATCAATATCAATATCTTTAATTCTTTGCAATGCTACATTTTATGATGACACCCACATTTCAGTAGTATATTTATTTTAAAGACTGTTTGCTGTTTGTCCTGTGTGCTGTGTTTAACATTCCTATTTTCTTATGCATCAAAGAGGAGTAGCGCTCCTAATTCCATTGTATGCCGAGCTTTCTCTCAAACATTGGTGTCCTAACTAAACTGTGTTTAGTTTTACTGCAAACAATATCACTATATAGGCGTCGTCATGTATTAGATAAGCATCCTCTCAGACAAAAGGTGCTATGTGAGCATTAAACAGTTTAACTTGATGACATTAATCTATTCCTTTTCAACAGCAGAGCTCCTTAGATGGACTGTGTGTGTTTTATGTGTAGCATGTGCATTTGTTTCTCCATGCAAACCTGCTTCTCCATGGAGTGGATGTGCAACACCAGATTCAACGTTTGCTTCGGCCAGTCTGCTTCCAGCTAACAAACAGGCACGTTATCTTAGTTACCAGCTGTTAAGTGAATATTTTTACTACAAATCTTGGATCAATTGAACGAAAAATGTAAAACCTCAGAAACACAAACACTGCATAGAAGTATGTCTACATTTAATGACTGTAGCTGACTTCACCATTTATTGCATAATTTGCTTTTAGCCTTATTTGAACACATTATAATTGAGCTAACATACTTCAGAGACTGAATGGAGGGATGGGATGGAGAAAAATAAAGGAGCCAGAGAAGAAGCATGGAATCCTGAATGCTGGTGCTTCTCTGGGAGAAGTCTCATACCTGAGGGAGCTGACTTAACATCTCCATTCTGTACCACCAGTAGAGACACGGAGAGAGGATGAGATGGACTGAATTACTGCAGAAAGATAAAGAAGTGATTTCACACTTAATTATGTCCACATTTATCCCCGTCCTCTGTTAGATCCAGAGAGAGAGACAATCCAACCAGACAGGCATTAGTGCAAAGATCCTGTATTTACTGTGTTAGAACGTTCCTGCTGTGTCATTAGTAGGAGCAGGTCAGTCTGTGGGAGACTCCTCTGAATGCAATTAACTGCCCAAAAGTACACTCTAAAAAGTCACGTCAGCCAAATCAGTCCAGCAGCTAGCAGGGACTCAGACATTTATGTCCCAACTATAAATCCTACACTTGGCACTGACTCAGACTATGGTTGTGAGCCACGCTTTCTTTCATGTGACAGATGTCTACTTTGGATGGAGGTGTTTTTATATCGAAAGAAGAGGGGAAATACTTCTTTTATCTGCCTGAAATGCATTGAAGAAAAGATGGTGGCTTGTTTTTTATTAAGGAATAAAAAGTGAAAATGATTTTGACACCAGGGCTTTCAGTGACCACTGATCCATCGTTTTCATTTATTAACACACACACACACACACAGAGGCCCAGTAGCATGATTATCCTCCCCAGTCTTCATCTCCTTGGCTCTTTGTTCAGGAAGCTGTGGGTCCGTCCTCTAATCAACACTTTCATTTGGCCTCTGGACGGATGTCGCCTCAGTCAGTTGGAAGGGCTTCCTCTTGTCCCCTTAAACAGGTGGTGTAATGATGACGTAACAGACTTTGTTTATCTCCTTGACAGCCCATCTTTTGGGCTTTTTAATGGTGGAAAGTTCCGAGTTCATGCTTCCGCTTTTCTAGCTATTTCCTCTTCCTCTTTCCCAGCTATTTCCTAATCCCGTCTCAGTTTCCAACCCTCACACGGGGATACCTCCCATCTGTTTGCCACTGAGCTGCTCTCCTGGAGCGGTTGTGTTGGGTAGACTGACTCGCTCTCTTCTTACGGCGGCATCACTCCTTCAGTCAGTCAGTGTGTTTACAGGCACAGTAGGGTTGGTGATCTCGGCAAAACATGAAATCGCAGTCCATTTCCAGGACTATTGATGACAGCCTGTTTGTAGTTCTCTAGACTACAGCCAAACTTGAAATAGTCTTGAAATTTCCCAATTAGCACAAGCTTCTCATGCATCATGCTCATAGCTGTGACTCGTGTTGCATTTTTCCCACTACATCACCCACGATAATGATGTTTTTGTGTCAATGTGAATCCTCCATATATTTGGTCATATCTGCAATACAACAAGTAGTGGAAAGCAATTTAGAGGCAAGCAGAAAAGGGTTTGAAGCAGCTACACTGCAATGTCATCAACGCCTCCAACACACTGATTCCCTCACTGGATTCTCAGGATAATTATGATTCACACATGGCTTTGTAGACGGGAGCTGGAGGGGCGACGTCCAGTCCATGTCCCATCCAAGTCTTTCAGGTATTTACGTTCATCCATACAGTTCATGAGGCTCTGAGCTGTGGTTGTAAATAAAATCTATGAAAATAGTTCAGAGGATGTTAAAGTGATGTTAAAGCAGAGGCCATGTTTCCTCCGAGCACGTTAGAGGTTTTTAACATCACAGTCATGTCTTATGCTGAAACTTTATGTTGTGTCTCCTCAATGGAGGTTCTGGGTAGATTCAGCCCTTCTCTGTGATGTGACTGATGGATCGTTTAGGGATTGAAAAAGTCACACTATGGCTGCACAAAGGATGGATTTTAAAACACATCATGAAGTTGGATGACTGATTAAACGAGGATCAGGTTTGCCAGACAAAAGTGAAACTGAGCATCGCATGTGTGTGATATTCATTTCAGAATGGAATTATCATATTTACAGTAATAACCTCATACTGTTGGTGTTGTGTTCTACTAAAGCAGGCAAAGTGGTGGAGAATCATTCAGATGTCTGTTCCCACATGTGAATGATACAGTAAATCGCCTTTCTACTTTAACTTTACTTTTGTAAAATATACGTATAATATATATTGTATATATGCATATATATTGTATAATATAAACATACTTTTGTATTGTGATTCATTTCTTTGGGGATACTTTTACTGCCTGGCATCATTCCTTTAGTGCCCCTCTCTCTTTTCCATTACATAGGATAGTACCTCCCTATAGGCAGGTGGAAAACTGCCGTGGTGTAGTCTTCAACGCGACACACGCCTCTCATCATCCTCTCATCAGCTGTTTAAGACAGGAATGTCTGCACCTCCTCAATATAGCAGCTGCAATAAAAAAAAAAAAGTTATGGTCGCTTAAGTAGCGTGTCTGTTTGCGTGTGGCGGCCATTGATTTGTGCTGTCCTGGATATTCCTTGCACGCCGTGCATTGACCAATCAGTGATCTGTAAGGTTTCACGTCACCTTTTAGTACCTGCTCGGCTCGCTTGGAAACGTAACAGAGGTGGTACCAAAAAAGTAGAACCAGGTACTTTCGACCTAATGGAAACGCAAAAAAGACGAATCGAGTTGAGTTGAGTTGAGTTGAGTTGAGGCGAGCCGGTACTATGCAGTGGAAATATCCAGTTTGAGTGTGGAAGTATCTCATTCACTTTGCCCCTCCATCCCTCACCTTCTGCAGGACTCTGTGCACAGGTCAGTACTGAAGCTTGTTGTCCTGTCATCTGACATACACCAAGTGATGTCGTCACTAAGAGCAAAACAAATGTCGTCAGTGTTGTCAGAGATTTGTAATCCTGTTCACTTTTCTTTGCTTCCTACATTCAAAAAAGACGTGTGTGTGTGTGTGTGTGTGTGTGTCTGTGTGT
The DNA here is from genome assembly GCA_037577475.1 of Chaunax sp. Z400. Lineage (NCBI taxonomy): Eukaryota > Metazoa > Chordata > Actinopteri > Lophiiformes > Chaunacidae > Chaunax > Chaunax sp. Z400. The sequence goes on along the minus strand of CM075198.1, from coordinate 23,120,259 downwards.
GTGTGTGTGTGTGTGTGTGTGTGTGTGTGTGTGTGTGTGTGTGTGTGTGTGTGTGTGTCTGTGTGTGTGTGTGTGTGTTAAAAAGAGCAGAGAAAGTCACCTTGCAGTGAATCATTATGGACAGATTTCGTAGCTGTATTGCAGGTTGTGTAGCCTCAAGGTTCTCGTGTCGAATAGTGTGTGAGCTGTTTATGGTATGAGCCTTTAAGAGGAAAAGGTGAATGAGTGAATGGAGGCATGCCACAGAAATATCTTTATAGCCTCTCATAATCATTCACCCTGATCATTAAATGTGTTACATAACCAGTATAAAGAATAACATGTGATTCAGACACATTTGAAGTAGTTAAGAAGCCTTTTTTTTGAGTAAATGTCTCTATTTTAATCAACCTTGGCTCAGTGTTCCTCCTGCTGCCAGCCTTTGTGCTAAGCTATGCTAATCATACCCTGGAGCTATGTTTATTCTGCACGTACACCGAGGAATTTGAAATCAGTATCATCGTTCAACATCAACAGTTTTCTGACTTTCCCCTGTTGAAGCTGTTTGATCGGTGATAACAGTTTGTATAGTTCTGTCTTAAGGTTTATGTTTTAGGGTCAGATGTGGTTGAACGGGTCACTGTGAGTGTTTAATGAAACACACACAGGCCTAGACTTACAACACCTTCATGTTTCTCTGTTTTCAGTTGCTCAGTGTCACATTTACCAAAGTGTTTGTGTATTGATTAGAATTCAGTGCAGTTTATTTTATTTAGCTTACTTTCGTGCTCACAGAATCATTGTGTGCCTCCAGCATTCTTCACACAAACACAGTGGTTTAACAGGTAATGTCACAAATACACTTTACAGATGGACTGGAAACTGATATTAGTATATGTCACTTTTTTCATAAATTAATGTGGGTCAGGATCCAGTCTTCAAACAGCAGGCTGCATGATTTTACAGCAAAACACATCACATCACATTTACCTCATTCCTTCCACGCTTTCACCTTGAGCTGCTCATTGACCACTCAGTGTTCATACTGCACAGGTATGGAGAGACCTGCAGCTGAATTTACATTTCATTGATACCTAGACTAAGAACAGTGACACCAGAATGGTTAAAGCTTTACTGGATTGTGTTCAGACCGCTGGTTCCTTCAGTTGTCAGCGAGAAAGACCTTCTAATTCTGTTGCTGCTCCAAGCTTCTTTTTTAGCTTCAGGTCATGATGGGTTTTTTAGCCCACTCTTATGTTTTAGAGGACAAACCATTTCACTGTCAGAGGGGCTTTCGCTCCATTTCATTTCATTTAGTTTATTCCTCAGGAGTCACTCGTGTCCCTTGTTGTACAGGAACTCCTGAACAACAGTGGTCTTCAGACAGACAAATAAGCTCAGCTATAAATGTTGTGTAACACAGAAAACATTTTGTACGCAGTTGTGTGTCATAGCCGTGCAATGATGCTTCATGGCAGATATAAAGGTGATACTGAGGAGCTGTTGTGTTACCTAACCACGTTTGAAGATTTCATCTTTACATTGACGCCCAATAACAATGAAAACAAACATTCATACTTATGTCCAAGATAAATGTAAAGGAGGGGATTTCCTGCTCCCCTGTAGATAAAGACATTAGTGAAATAGTTAGAAATAATGTTTAAGTTAGAAATAATTTTTAAATGCTCAAAACCTCAGCTGATCTGCTTCATCACATTGAATCAGGTAGAGTACACACACACACACACACAGTCTGTCATTTAAAATGATTTAAATTATTCACACTTTGAAACAGAAGTGTGAGTTCATGTCAGATCCATTACTCATAGACAGAAGTTGACAAAAACACAGGTAACATAAAAACTCAGTGTGAACATGTAGGCTTCAATCCCAACCAAACACAATTACAAATAAATTCACTGACAGCTGACACAGACTAACCACGACGAAGTGACTGCTGAAGCTTCTGCTGTGGTGTTTGGTTGCAATGGAACCCAATGAAATGAGGAACTCACAGTTTGAACCAACTGACCCATTTCATCAAGTGAGGGACAGAGATATATCTCAATCTGGTTTTGAGCATTTGGGGTTTTCCTGTCCCCGCCTGGTGTCCCTGTTCGAGGCTGACCTCATTGGTTATAACATGACTGACTCTGCATCATGACTGCAAGACAGAGATGAGGATTAACTGTCTGTGTCAGTAGAGGAGAGACAGCAATTCCCTGAAGCCAATTTACAATTTGTTCCAGTGTAATGAAATGGGCGGTACACCACACGTCCCTCACTTCTGCCACCAAGCTCTGCATGCAGTGACAGCGATTGCCTCTTTTTTGCAAATGAGAAAAGGCAAAAGAAATATAGAAGAATGACAACGACAAGCCCAGTGTTCAAAACTGTCTGGCTCTGTCACATTTTATTCTCCGGGTTTTTCTTGGCTTCTTTTTCGTGCATCTGCCTTTAGCAAGTGAGAAAATGAGATTTTAATCACTCCAGTATAACAGAACGCTGCATGTTCTCACATTTAAGAAGGAGTATGTAGGAGTCTACTGCACATTCATTTGTCTCACATTCCTGGTGATTTTAGGAGCAGAAACAATAGAATTTAAGTAATTCTAAGATTTAAATTATAAACCTGCATGTACACTGAGCCAGTGACAAACCGTATGTTACAGTTCAGATGTATAATTTATCATTAGGTGGTGCTTAAAAACAGTTTTAAATTAGTTGCAGGCTGTAGCGTCATATCTACAGAACAGACAGGATGTGAACATGAATATTCCACATTTTCAGAAGAAGTGTCTTTAACATCCACAGATATTACAGGTCTGGCCTCTGTGAGGATCTGCAGTTGTTTTTATTTACTGCTGCTGCATCATCACAGACTCTGTGTCACAGGATGAAAGACTACATTTAGGCGAGCCCTCTGATTGGACTGAAGGCTAACCTTTGACCCCCATGAGGCCGACTCGGAGCCATCATTCTGGTTTTAACATCAGTGCTCTCCTCCCTCTCTCCTCCGCTATCAGAGCCATCCTCCTTACTGCTCAGTCTCTTGAGCTCCTCCTTCGCTCTCTCCTCTTTGTATTTCCCTCGATTCATCTTCCTTTCCACATATCCCTCCCTGTTCCCTCCCTCCTTCCTCAGGTAATCTCCCTGCTCCTCTTTCTCCAACCTCTGCTCCTGCGCCGGCTCCATGTTTGTCTCTTGTTTTCTCCCATTTGCCTCCAGTCGAGCTCTCAGCTCCTGCTCCCTGCAGCTCCATTACTCCTCCAGCCTTCGGTACATGTGAAGGGAGAAGTGCCATCCTCCGTTCTCCTGCAACACGTTCTCCACTTTGCTGAGCAGCTCTCTCACCTGCTCATGCTCTCCTTCCTGTCTCCGGTCTGCTGCGCTTCCTTTGCTCCTCATTCCCGCCTCTTTGACAGTTTTCTTCCACCAAGTTCCTTCGTGTCTCTTCACACCTCTCTTCACCTCCTGCGTTCTTCTCTCTTGCTTGACAATGGCGGCTTCCTTGTTATTGAACACGTGGTATCGATCGTGGCACTTCTCCATCAGCCAATGCAAGGCGGGCCCTCCTGATCGGATGTGTTCCTCCACGTTTCCCCTCAGCCGGTCCCCACATGTGAACAAGACCATTGTGTGTCTCCAGACGGTAGAGGTCAAGATCTCCATCCTCCTCTCCACTGCTCTCCTTTCAGGCTCAGTGAAGTCCAGCAGAGGGATCACCAACAGAACAACATGAGGTCCTCCTCGTCCACAGAGGGACACTGCTCTTAGCAGTTCAGTTTTCTCCTCCTCAGGGACAGACTCCTCTGATGAACCCCAACCCTGTGCGTCCACCACACTCAAGTGAAGACCAGTGTTGATGCCGCTGGCAGCTGTGCTAGCCACGCCTCCTCTGGTTCCAAAAGCCTGATCCCGGCCCAGCAGGGTGTTACCAGTAGAGCTCTTACCTGTCCGTCTGGGACCAACCAGCAAAATAATGAGTTCTCCTGAGACTGGAGAGAGAAGGATAAGAGAGAGGAAGCTTTTAATCCGACATCTTGAACCTTCTTTGAGTCCAAAGATTTGTGAAAGTGGCATTTAGTTTGGTTTAGTATACTATTTATAGATCTACTGACATTTAATATTTGGTCTCGACCGTCACTGCCCCTGATTGCATCGATCAAAATGTACATAATGAATTCTGGGCCCGATAAGCTTAGCAAAATGAATAAATCACATCGGCACATCAATTTGTGAATGCCTCCAGCATTTGAGAAAACTGTCAACAACTATTTACCTCAAATTAAAAAATTAATCAAATGAACATACCGACACTTCCTGGTGGGTTGCAGCTTCCCATTGTCTGTCTTGTAAATGATTCCTAGTGGCTGCAGATGAAATATCTCTCCACAGTAATGCTGCTACACGCATCAGGGATCCCCGACACCAGGCTCACAGGATGAACAATCCATAACGTGAAGTTTGGTTTCAGTATTGTCACTCACTGCCCCTTATTGTCCTTACTTTACCACTTGATGACTTAACACCTGAGATGTGCTTTTGATCAACACATTGACTAAAGCACCTCCTACTTTTTATTGCTGACCTGACATTCTTGAGGAAAACAAAACTTTTATGATTCCAGTCACACACTCGTTTCTCTTTCAGGAAGTCTCCAAATTAATTTTACTGTTACAGACCAACTTATACGACTTTTGTCAACATCTGTCAATGTGTAACTTGTGTTGATTACCTCCTAGTGGCATCTGATGAGCAACATGTAGCACACTCATAACAGAGGACTCTTACATTAGGGAGGCTTCACTTGAACATCAGTAACACCAAGGAGATTGTTGTTGACTTCAGAAGAGCCCTCTGTCTGCTGCTCATCCAGTGGAGAGTAATCCACGTACAGTTCTATTATTGATTTATTTATGGCCATGTACGCCTCATGTACGTTACACCGTACTGTTACTGCTGCTGAGCCTATGAAGCACACTACCGAGCACTATGAACACTTTATTGACTCACTTGCATTACCTCGTCATGCCACTCTTTTTTTCATACCCCTCAGGTTCTTATATGTTGTTGCGTGTACTTATTCGTCTACAGTACTGTTTATATAAGCGCCTTTCTAATGTTTTGACAATTACAAAGGGAGTTGTAGTGAAAACGGAATTTTCGTTTCCCTTTGTGTTGTTGTACATCTTGTGGCAAGGACAATAAAAAGTCCTTGATTCCTTGATTCCTAGATGGTTTGTAGAGCATAAATGGGTCTTTGGATGTTTATGTATGAATGTTTTGAGCAAATATGCATGAAAATAGAACATGCATGTAATGAAATCTCATAGAATCAAACCTTTGATGTGAATTTTGACACGATTTATCAGAATAATGCAATAAGTATCAAAATCCACAAACTGTTGGAATAGTCTATTTTGTTATATAAATATGACATGACAGTTTGTCTTTGTCGTGTTGAATTCCTGGTGGAGTTGTGCTGCTGATTTACTTTCACCAGTATTGTTGTACAGTGTAGCCCTTCTCTTTCTCTCTCTATCAGTGCTCTCGTGTTTATACTGTCTCTGAATGTGTGCTTGTGCGTGTGCTATGTGTCATCTTGTTTTTGTGTGTGCAGTCGTTAAGAGTAATAGTAAATTGCTGTAACAGCGCTTTAAAGAAAGGTGTATGCTCTCATGCCCACATTTACTGTAAGAGTACCAGTTAATGTTAGGTAATCCTGTAATTTTCCTCTGTGTGTCCATCAGCCGCCTGGAGTTTGTCATATCTGACTTCTCAGAATGACTTCCAGACAACAGGTATAAACCTCTGTGTGTGTGTGTGTGTGTGTGTGTGTGTGTGTGTGTGTGTGTGTGTGTGTGTGTGTGTGTGTGTGTGTGTGTGTGTGTGTGTGTGTGTGTGTGTGTGTGTGTGTGTGTGTGTGTGTGTGTGTGTGTGTGTGTGGTTTTCTCTCCTTCATTCACATATAATACGCTGAAGCTTCAGCAGCAGAGACAATGTCTCCCACGAGGTTCTTCTCGTTTTCACCTTCACCGTTTCTCTCCTTCCTCTGTGTTTTTTTATTCCCATCATATATTCTGTCTCAACTTCACCTGCTTAATCTGTGTCTTTGTACGACACAGACAAATGTACAGTAAGCTTTCTCAGTCATCCATATCATCAAGTGACCTTGTCTGAGGCTACCCATCACATCTCGGCACAGTTGTCTAATATAAAGAATGTATAGATATATTTTTATTGCCACTTTCTCAACAATCATGATAATAATAATAATAATAATCTCTAATAATAATAATCTAATTAAAAAACAAAGTGATTCACACAAGAAAACATAACAAAATCATTTAATCAAAACTTGAAAACTTTTGTCCCTATTTTATTTATTATAAGTTATTTATGGATATTCCTTCTTCACCCTCTACATGACCAAGGGCATAACAGGAAAAAATTAGATTTTCTTTTTACTACGTTTTCTCTAATGTAAAAAGATATTTATCGCATGCACAGTATACATTTCCACGAACGCATTATGAGACAAATAATTGGAGATTATTCACCTTTAGGCTGATGAGATCAATGAGGCTGATGAGATCATTGAGGCTGATGAGATCAATGAGGCTGATGAGATCAATGAGGCTGATGAGATCATTGAGGCTGATGAGATCATTGAGGCTGATCCCAAACTGTAAAGATGTTGGCCATAAAACCAAAACAGTAAGCTAAAAGCTGCTAAAACGTGACATACAGCTGATCTGTGATCAGTCTCTGTGGATGTGTAACTACTGTTAACACATTTCATTTTTCACATCGTTCCTATTGTTCACATTAAAACACTGATGACTGTAGCTCGTCTATTTCAGCTTGTCTTGTGAAGGTTTGCTAATTGACTGCTTACACTCAGTTTTCTTTACTCATGTCTGTATTTTTTTAAGAGTGGATGTGGATCATCAGTGATTTCTCAGCACATTACACAGGGATGAAGGGTCATTCATCATGTTTGACAAACTGCGTGTCATCAAGAATATTAATTGCAGGTGTGCTTAGTAAATTATACCAGCAGATTCCCTCTAATGTTGACATTATAATGAATGAGGTCCACTGAGGTCCTGCAGTTTGTAACTGTGTAGAATAACTTAGTCAGACAGAGTCTGTGCTCTTTCTCTTCTCTGTGTCCTTATCTCGTGGCCTCTGCTCATCTTTCTCCTCATCCCCTTTCCTCTTTTCTCCTCTTCCACTCCCTGTCCTCCTCTTCCCCTACTGCCTTGACTTTCCTACCCCTCCTTCACAGTTTTCCTCCTCCTGTTTCTCTTGTCAGTTCCCCAGAGGAGACAGTGAACAGTGGATTTACAGTAATGCAGGATGATAAAGAGAGAGTAGGGCTTTAAAAAGAAACACTGGCATGGCTTGTATTACCACCAACTCCGCTCTACTAGCCAGCTCTGCCCACAGTGCCCATCTTTCTGTGTGACACTAATATAGGGGTAAGATATGACTCATACCACAGGATCTGTGCAAACAGTTTAAGCACCAAAGTTAGCTGCAGCCAAATATCTCAAGATGGACTTCAGAACTTCAGAAAAGGATTCAGGATTTTCACACCCTCGTCTCCTAAATCTGTGTGGGACGGTTTTAGTCCAGTGTTTGCAGCCATTAGTCCTCCCACTCTGTGCTGCATCCTTTTTTAGTACAACAGGGTTTTCTAAAAGCTCCTCCGTCGTTCTGCACAACACTCAGCTTCAAATGTCTGCTTCAGCATTGTGTCTATGGAGGATTTGTCAGTCGCCGATTGTGAACATTACTGGAGATACACAATGTTGATTATCACTCCCAGGTGATTGGATTGGTCTCATTTGCCCTTGACCGAGCTCAAAGCCTCTGTCTCATAATGATTTGTGTCTGATCTGTCTGGATTTGGACATGTTTGTGTTTGTCAGTTTGATTTTCTGTATTCGTCACCTTGCTCATGTCTTTTCTCTTTGTTTTTCTACCTGTCATCATGTTTGATCGTGTAAATTGATTGTGTAAATGTTTGCTCTTGTATTTTTTTCAACACCCCGCTGTGATCTGTTGCTCTGAAATGTGCCAGAGGTCACATGACTGAGCTGTTGGTAATTTTGTCCTTACTCTTTTGAGTAACTTTTGTGTATTAACTACATTTTAACACTGCTGTTGTGTGCAAACCTTGTGATTACAGTTTTTGTTCATTTAATATTCCCATCCATCCATCCATTTTCTTCTGTTTATCCGGGTCGCGGGGGCATTAGTCTCAGCAGAGGAGCCCAAACCTCCCTCTCCCCAGCCACCTCCTCCAGCTCTTCTGGGGGTACAGCAAGGCGTTCCCAAGCCAGCTGAGAGATATAATCCCTCCAGCGTGTCCTGGGTCTACCCCGGGGTCTCCTCCCAGTGGGACATGCCCGGAATACCTCCCCAGGGAGGCGAGGTGATGAAAAAGATGTTAGTGTTCATAGGCTGTACAGTCAGTAGCAGCGCGCTAAGTGTGTTTGCTAACGTCACACTCCTGCTGCAGACCCGGCATCACAAATCCCATCCATTCACAGTGTCTCATCAGTGAAGACGTTTGCCACTAGCTGGGATCACGTCACATTGGTATCAACCCGATATCATCCTCAAAATTCATAGAGGTCCGTCACCATGACAGGAAGGTGCTGAAAAGGCTGCTGGTTTGATTCCCAGTGCTACCAATAAGAGCCCCAGATTCATTCTCATAATGTTACTATTCAGTGCTGCGGCTTAATGCCTCTTAATGCAGTAAAGGTGTAATGATGCAGAGGTCAATGACCTGCTGCTCGTCAGTTCATCCTCAGTTCCTCTCCTCATTAGCTTGTCTCAGCACTTGGAGATGCTGATAGGATAAAACACGATGGAGAATTAACTTGTTGTTAATGCACTCTGTATTATAGTAGAAATTATTAACCCCTGCTAATTAGTTGTGTGATACATGAACACAAGGCCATTATACATATCTGTAGGGCGGAGGACTAATGTGGAGATATTCCAACTTATAATGGCGGCTCCTAGATCACATGGAGCTATTATGAACAGACACATGGGTTGTTAGAGAGCATTATATTCTATATACTAACAGAACACACTGTGACATGTTTAATACATATAACATCTGTTGTGATGCATTACATTTTACAAGGTATTTAAAGTATGAGTACAGTATTTTATATTGCTAAAATTACCATTTACTTTGCTTGTATGTGGAAAGAGACACCAAACCCTCTTTAGCCTGTCATTCCCTTCACCAACGACCACCTGGTGAACATTCAGCACCTTAGAACATTCAGCACCTATAGAGTCAGATGTTCCCCCAAGACCTGGTGACGACCTCACCACAGCTAAAAGAGAGTAAATACAGGATTTACATTCATGGGGTGTCCAGAAACACAAACCTACAGATATCCTGGTTTATGCATTTTAATTGTTTAATTCATGAGGTCAATATTTGAACCATCATTAAGGTATAAATAACTCATTATAGATGTGGGCTCCGTGAAAAGTATTCGTTTCCGTAGGTCTCATTGTTGCTATTTAGGAACCTTTATTGTTTGTATTTTTTTGTTCCCATGGTTACTCATTCTGTGAGTAGGATTTGCTCTCAGATGAGGGTTTCGGGGCCATGACTCAAAAGCTGTTCAATATTTTTCACAGACCTTTATGTAAACATCTCCCATTTACTGGAGATTTGAGATAGTTTTTTTTTATTTTGAAAATGTAACTTTTTCTCAGATATGGAATTAACAGGAACAACTTAAATAACTTCTTTCTGTTTTTCTACAATGAAATACACCTGTCGGGGGGGGGGGGGGGGGGGCAACCTGAGTATTTAATGCTTGTTATTTTTAGTTTTAGTTTAGTTAGAAAGAACAAACGATTAAATGAATGAGGAGGAAAGAAAAAGAGAGAGAGAGAGAGAAAGAAAGAAAGAAGAAATGTCAGTGAACATTTGAAATTGTCTCCATATAACTGGGACTAAAGAGCCCACAAGCTGAAATGAATTTGATTTAGTGCAGAATTGCTCCGGCTGATATGTACATGCAGACACACACACACACACACACACACACACACACAGACACACACACACACAGACACGCACACACACACACACACACACACACCTACCCCCCATTTGACCTTTCCTCTCAAAAACCTTCTTTTCTCTGCCTGTTGGTAAAACAGATGACCGTTTTCCTGTAGACTAGCTAATGAGACGAGAGAGTGTGTGTGTGTGTGTGTGTGTGTGTGTGTGTATGTGTGTATGTGTGTGTGTGTGTGTGTGTGTGTGTATGTGTGTGTGTGTGTGTGTGTGTGCGTGCGCGCGTTTGTGTTTGTGTAGAAAGGAGAGGCTTGTTGGGTTTATGTGTCTGTGTAAATGTCATATTTTGTAGACAATCATTTGTAATGCTTATATATCATTTATCTGACTGAAGTTTGGTTTTGATTCTACATACAGTTAAGATTCAAAGTAGAGAAATACTTAAAGCCAGAGCAGATTTTGCTTCATGCTCTATTCTCATAATAAGAGGGAGGACTTCAGCCAATCAGAAGCAGGCGTCAGTAAACACTTTCTGTCTTGCTGATCATCAGCCAAGGGTGGCAGTAAAGCCAGATTAGCATCAGTGTGTTATATATAGAGCTGGTAATGAGCAGCTGCTCTCTTGTTCACAGGCTTTCACACATCTGAGTCCAATAATAATAATAATATTAATAATAATAATAATAATATTGCTAATAATGATAATGATAATAATAATAAGTCTTCAGCTGTAAGATCTAGTGTGTTACTGCTACCTAAAGGGAAATTACCGTTTATTTATGATGTCATGCAACCAATCTTCACTCATCTACTGAGTAACATTTGAAATTATTATTGAGGAAGTAAAGCACAAACCTGAAACAAACATTGCAACTACAAGCAACAGTCCCACGATAGTTTGACCCACAGGATTTTATTATTTGTTGTCTCACAGTAGTGAATTTTCTGTGAGTTCTATAGACGTAAACATTCTGGATCACCAGATCCAGAATAGGACTTGGATCCAGATCAGACTCTGATGTGTGCTAGGTCTTATGGTGATGTCATCATGTCATTTTTGTCCAATCATTGTAGCCATCATCCATGAAGTTAGAGGATAAAACCTTGTAATCATCCCAATCCCACAATGGTTAAGAATCCTTTAAAAAGATTCTAATAGAGTGTTCCTTGTACCATCCCTACCGTTATAAACGTTAAAACTTTATTAGTGATCCCGCTTACAGACAAACTTAGTAACAAAAATGAGTTGTCCAAAGATAATCAGCAGATTAATTTCTATGAAAATAATCTCATTCATACATTCATGGCACAAAAGGAGGTTCATGAGTCAGTTGTCTACAGCTGACTGCTTGTTGTGATGCCACTCAGCCCCCATTCAGCAGCATCCATCTATACTGTAGTGATGTAAGGAGCTCCCATGATGCAGCGAGGCGGGAGTCAGACAGATCGAACTCAAATCCAACAGCGGCGACTCGTCATTGTGACTGTACACAATGAAGAGCTGAGAGCGTGGATGAGCATTAATGTGTTGGTCACATTGAAAGGACACACACAGTCTGTGTTCTTTGTCCTGTTGGTTTAACCTTGAACACACACACACACACAGACACACACACACACACACACACACACACACACACACACTCACACACACACACACACACACACTCTCACACACACACACACACACACACACACACACACACAGCGGTGCAGCTCCTGGCTGGTGGTGGAGGACATCCAGAATTACTACTGCTGATGGCAGTGTGTAATGTTTTTATTGAACAGCAGCAGCAGGACGTTCCAGACTGATGTGCTCTAGTGTAACCAGGATCCTCACAATCCTCCAAAATAAGATGTGTTCAGCTAATTAAAGCCTGCACCAAGATAAAGACAATAAACAGCCCCCCACAAAAATAAGAATTCACTCATCATCTACCACATGCAATGGAAAGTCGGCTGAGGTTTTAGAAAGGAGTTGGCAGAACTCTACAGATGGAGAGTGAACTATTAGACATCAACACGATTCAGTTTCTCCTGAGGCACCGTCCTTCTCCTCCTCCCCTGCGCTGTGTGTCCTGCAGCTCAGATACCTCCTGTATCTGTTACCTCCTTAATCCTGATGTGAAGATGAAGGTCAAAGAGAAGACCAGCTCACAGTACAGAGGGCAGCATAGATAGATAGATAGACAGATAGATAGATAGATAGACAGATAGATAGATAGATAGATAGACAGACAGACAGACAGACAGACAGACATCTAACTGTCAATCATAACAGTTAGGGATGGACTGATGTTGATGTCATCCGCCAAGAAAAGATTTTAAATTATGTATCCGGATCAACATTAACATTTCTGACACTTTAATTATACATATGTGACACAGGCTGTTGACTGGGAGCCGTAGTTTTCTTATTTTACCCAGTGAATGTAACATTTAAAAGTCTTTTATGTCTGCATCACAATAAGAGCAGGAATAGAATAACATCTAGCGTGGTCTGAGACCACAAACCTCTGCTAAGGCTGAGGATTCCCTCCCTTCTCCCCACAGGTTACATATTAAAATGCACACCTGCATTTACATTCTGTCACCATGACAACATTCACCTCGACCTTGGATCCATCCTTAACTTTGTGGTAGGGAAAGCAGCTGTTGCTTCCTGTGAATGTGATCACCTGTTCCCATCTCTGATACAAATTCCATCTGTTTATAACCTTCTGAGTTAAATGGCTGATATCTGCCAGAAGTCACACTTTAAAACGATGCACAAGTCTTTTGTGTTTCCCCACAGACCTAATTTTAGACTTTATCTCTCTGTCCCTCTCCTCAGCTGAGCCTCTTCCTCTGATGGACCTATGTCGGCGTGCAGCCCGCCTGGCGTTGGGCCGGGAGCGGCTCCAGGAGATCGAGAGCCTCCCTCTGCCCCAGTCCCTGAAAAATTACCTCCAGTACCAGTGACTGACACCAGCAGAGCCAACTGGGAGAACACGGGCACAAACCAGACCACCAGAAAGTCTGAAAGATGGATGGACTGATGATATTTATTTAAGTATGCAGAGAGGGGATGAAGGATGGCGTGTCCACACCGAGAGCGTCACAGCTCACAAAAGACGGCTTAATGAAAGGATGGAGAGAGAGATGGTGGATGAACTGACAGAGGAAATCCTGACATAAAAAGAACAGGACAGCACCAGCTTCTTCTGGATCTCCAGCTGCTTTCTCATTTGTTTTTGACTTCAGTAAATTATAGATGATAGTATCAGTGTCCTCACTCCGAGAGAAACCCATCCTCTGATGGCACAGCGGTGGCAAAGGGGTGACACCGCCCCCTAGTGATTAGAATAGCACACTAATCCAGTCCTGGAGGCCTTTCTGTCAGTCACTGACGAGATCATTGCTGTTAGATACCATAATGTGTATTCATGGTCTGCACGAGTGCTGGTGGCAGCCTGCAGAGCCCAGATGTCCAAGAGGATTTCAGCACAAATGTTGTTTTCATCTGACTCGGGGGGGGGGCGCGACCAAAAGCTCACACTGCATACAGAGTAGATGAGAACATGGCTGCAGGGTGTAATGCAAAGTTCAGAAAAGAAATAAAGCATGCAAAACTCATCTCCTGGCTTCATCATGGTGACACGTAATGAGAGCTGAGCCCCTGTCAGACATGGAGTGACACATCAGTTCAAGTCATTTGTCATTCAGAGTTGGTTATGTAAAAGTCTACAGTCCGTCCGTCACGTCTCGTTTTCAGATCACAACCCAATAAACTGTTCAGTATTTTTTCATGAAGTACTGAAGTGGTGCCTTTTGCTATTTAGGACCTTTAATCACTTCTGTTTGATTTTCTATTTGATTATTTATATTTTCTAATTGAGCTTTTACAATTCTTACAATGAACAAGAATTGCAATTAGCAGGAACAAGATAATTAACTTCATGCAGTGGCAGAGAATCCTGAATATTTCATGTTTATTTGTTTTATAAATTTTTTTATAACATTTATTTTAGTCTGCTGCTATTTCATTATACTACAATGATAAAAAAAAAAAAAAACATTTACAGAATGACAGACTTTTGGACATCTGGATTCTTATTTGCTAATATGATATCTATGAAGCATTCTTCTATAAAGGATATTTGTTATTTCCTCCATGCAGTTAGCCTCAATGACTCTTGTAAATGCGTGAACCTTTTTTTTTTTTTTTTTTTTAACCTCCGGCTGTAAACAGTCAGAGGAGCAGACATTTGATTACACAAGTGTCTGATATGAAATGACCAAAACAGTTTTAACCTTTGCAGAAAATGGTGTTGTCATCTTGCTCATAGCAAGAAACTGGATGAAAGCCTCTTTAGGGACTTAATTATGAAATAAGACGCACATTTAATCCTTGAATGTGCACACGTTGTGCTGCTGCAGCCTTAATGTTAATGATATTAATTATTATTGTGCTGTATTATGGAAATGTTGCTATGTCTGATTTTTAAAGAGGACTTTTATATAACAAGCTGCATGTCTGAAAGGGGCTTCAAATAGGACAAAACGATCTGTCGTCACTCTGCACTGGAAACCTAATCATGTGTTATGATGTCACTAACGACCAATGTGTTTCACACTCAGCCATGGAGGATGTGGATGTGTCTGTTGAGGCTGTGGGTCGCAGCCCATCACAGTCCAGCTAGTGCTAACATGCTGTTGGTGGTAAGAAGAGTCCCATCTGCTGTTGTAGCATCCAGCTGTAGCTACTGGTACCAGAATGTGTGTGTCTGCTCTCTGCACAACTAATGACCAACAAACAGGACCAGAGCAGATCTAGTCTCACTGAATCTATAACAAAGGCTGGAGCTAAAGGAGGAACATTACTGCTACTGCAGCGACACGGCAGAGACCAATGCTCAGCCACACACACACAAACACAAACACACAAACACAAACACAAACACACACACACACACACAGACACAAACACACACACACACACACACACACACAAACACACACACAGACACACACAAACACACACACAAACACACAAACACACACACACACACACAAACACACACACACACACACAAACACAGACACAAACACACACACAGACACACACACACACACACACACAAACACA